>JADDOH010010285.1:0-116584 GCA_016648135.1 Agrypnia vestita
ACGAATTACGATATATATTATGAACTAGGTTTTATGTCTCTATCTTTAAAGAAGAAAATTATCAACAAATTATCACGGTCAGCGGGTTAAAACACCATAAAAATAATAAAAAACAAAGAAATATATCAGCATAATTTTTATAAGTATATATTAACAAAAATATTGAATTATTATTCTTATTCAAGATATTGTATTCTTCGAGTGCTATATGCCACCTGATGTTTGCTATCTTGTTGACTTAATTTATATCTAACTGGAAGACGGATTCAAACTGGCCGAACATTCTCTAAGGTTTTCAAGCTACGAGGTTTTGTTTGTCTCAAGTCGTTGTCCGTTGATAAGGTGCAGTGTCGTATCTTTATATCTCAAGTTGTGTAGTGACATGTCCAAAATATGGTAAGAGTAATTTCTTTGTATTTTTAATGGTAAGAGTAATTTCTTTGTATAATTACAGTAATTAAGAGTGTAATGATAGCGTTTTTGAATTTCCTCTCTATTATTATTTGTTGGTCATTTTTTTATTGAAAAACTACAAATTTTCCATTTACCTCCCGACACATCTGATCGCTATCGCATAACAATATTTCCCTACGTATCCCCACGCCAGAGGGTGTTGTGGCGAGTACCACGACACGGGGCAATGCGTCAATATGATCTGGCAGGAGACAAATGTTTTGGTTTCATGATATTTCAATGATAAAATGGCTACTATCGCCCCGCGCCCCAACAAATAAATAACGCCATACCTTTATCGCCCCATTCATCTTGCGGTTTTCCATCAAGAAAACGGCGCGAAAGAGATTTTTCTTCTACTTTCACGGAACGGGGAATAAATATTGTTGAAGTATATCTGTCGAAGGATATCGTGGTTATACTTTTTTAACAAATTAAAGTAGAGTTGATAAAATCCAAAAATACATAATAAAACAAAACCAGTTGTTTAAAAATATTTTAAAAATTCGATAAAAATTAAAAACTATGCAACATTTAGACTTTTTAATGTATTATTTATTTATGACGCACGATTACGTTCATTATGTGTTTTTTTTTTCTTAAAAGAAAACTGGTGTACCAGTTATTTCCGTCGCTGCCTTCGGAAATCTACCAGGAGCGCATATCACCCCTGGGATGCCGCGACGCTCATACAGCCGTAGACAACGGCTCGACGGCCGCGCTGAATGATTGATGCCGGGTAATTCTATGATTGCTTTACCTCCTCAGACATCATGCCCTCCTGATACATCGCCCTGATATGCCTCTTTTGGCTCGTAAAGAAACAATGGTCCCCTTGTCTCATAAAATATTGCTCGAGACGTGTATCTTTTCTCTGAAATATGGAGGAAAAGCTTTTATGACAAAAAGCGACAATGCACGACGGTTTGTGGAATCAAAATTATAGTCGTCCGTTACTAACATTTTTGCAAGACTTTTACAAACAATTCATTAAAAAGTTAAACCTATTTTGTACCCACCATTTTTAATAAACGAACCAAAATTAATTCAAATTAATTAGTCCTGACTAAGAAAAAAATAAAAACCTCAAAATAACTGCGATCGCAATATTATCCAGATGTATGGCATTGATTATTAATATTAGGTCCTTACATATGAAATTGGCGTTTAGTATGGGAGGAACATAAAGCCAATATTTTTTTAATATAATATATTTATTTAATCAAAGTATGTACCATTGCTATCTATGCACTTTTGCCATCTCATAGGTAGTTCATCGATCCCTTTACTAAAAAAAACATTCGGACGGGAATCAATAAAATCTTTGAAGGCGGTTTGGACTGCCTCATCGGAGTTGAATTTTGCCTTTGCAAGAAGTTATCCAAATTTCGAAAAAAATGGTAATCTGTTGGGGCAAGGTCCGGAGAGTACGGTGGATGTCTTAGACATTCCAATTGAAGCTCCTCTAATTTGGTAGCCGTCTGTTGTGCAGTGTGTGGTCTAGCGTTATCATGAAGCAGCAGTGGCCTAGAGCGATTAACCAGCCTCGGTTGTTTAGCAGCTAGCTTTTCCATCATGTTTGCAGTTGCTGACAATAGACATCTGCCGTAATCGTCTGGCCAGATTTAAGAAAGCTGTAGTGAACGACACCAGCACTAGTCCACCAAACGCTCACAAGTAACTTTTTTGGAGTCAATTTTCGCTTGGGGCATGGTTTGGCTGGTTCGGCAGGGTTCAGCCATTGCGATGAGCGCTTCCGATTATCGTACAGGATCCACTTTTCAGCACAGGTAATGATTCGATTTAAAATCCCTTCATTATTGTGCCGGTTGAGTAATGCAACGCAGCAGTCAACGCGCGTTTGTTGATTTGCTTCACTCAATTCGTGAGGTACCCACCTTTCAAGCTTTTTCACTTACCAATTTGCTTCAAGTGGATTAAAACAGTTTTATCACTAACACCGCAGCCTGCAGCTAACTCGGATGTGGTTTGCGATGGATCCGCTTCCACAATAGCCTTCAATTCTTCATTATCAACTTTGGTCTCCGGCCGTCCACGGGGCTTGTTCAGCAGGTCGAAATTTCCAGAACGAAAATGTTGGAACCAAAAACGCACTGTGTTTTCTTTTGCGGCACCGTCGCCATACACATCATTAATCCTTCGATCCGTTTCTGCAGCACTGGTGCCACGGTGGAACTCGTACTCATAAATAACGCGATATTTCAAGTTTTTCATTTTGTAAACTGAGTGACGCAAAGAAAAAAACAATTGAGGAAAATACAAATGAATTATAATTTTCAAAACACAAATACATGAGTAAATAGCTGTATAAATTTGGATTTGGAATTCCTAACCAAAGAGAAGATACTTGAGATCAAATTTGCCAGTACGGCAAAACGCCAATTTCATATGTAAGGACCTAATATTTAAAAAAAAAGAATTGATGAGTTTTATTTCCTGCATAAATTTTTCTGAGTAATTTCATCTTGACGCCATTTTTGCCTAGTTTATTTACATACGTCACATAAATAAGTATTGGACTCCGAAGATTAATTACAATTAACAATAATTGTATTCAGAGCAGCATTCAGTTTATTGAGTTGTGACTTTCGATATATTTCATTACATAAATCAACGTAAGGAGATTTTAAATATATTTAGAAAAATCAATGGCATCTATTGGTATCCATAGATCCGACTTTATTTGTCATAAACATTATTATAGCTGTTTAACGTTTACGGGTCCATGGATTCACTGATACATCGTGTTGCTGGTGCTGAGCTGAACAGCTCCAGCTCTAGTGCAAGCTGGTCTTGTCATGCAGGTCTGGATCTCTAATCAAAGAATGGCATCGACTGCAGAATATTTAGATATAGATATATGTATTATAATGCGGCGGCGGTAATAAGAGGCGGCCCTCGTAGCCCGGTGTGCATGACGCTAGTTTCTCACACCGAGAGCTCCGGGTTCGATTCGCGGTGGGGTCACTATTGATTTATGTGATTTAATCAATCGTGGGTGTTTTTATGACGTATTTTACTCCAGTAATTGGGCCCTTTGGCCTGTTGAATCGTAAAAAAAGTCATAGTCAAAAACAGAATAGTTTTAACCATTGTGTATTTATACTTTATCAAAATACACAAATCTCTTTATAATAATTTCCGTCATTAACTAATGATGAGGTGTGAGGAATAATGTCCATCACTAACACTACAAAGACGCTGTGCTACAATAGGTACCGCTGTGTTCACAGCCTTAATTCGCAGACGAAATATATAGTAAAAGTTCGTCATTTTTGACGGGATAAATCTAGTATTATTTATAATTATTATAAGGTACTCGTATTTTAGTCAAATTCATAATATTATTTTAGCTTTATATATTATATGTATTTATTATGATAATTATTTCCTTTTTTAAGTTTTGTTATTGAGTATTTATATATTAGTATTATTTTTGTTAGGTATTTATCATTTCTTCTTCTTCTGTTTAACTTGAAATATATTATTTTGTGTTTAATATTGAAATTTGTATACTTGTGTATATGGCATACCAGGTCTTGCACCTATTAGTAATTAATGTATGTATAGTAAAGATTGTTCTTTGAGATCTCGAAAATAATTTATTTATGGATTATTCAACGACTATAATTTCCCAACATTTTTAATTTTAACACTAAAATATAGAAAATCATTCACGCACTCATAGTAAATTAATTGTTTTTTAATAAATAGACAATAACTGTGCTTTTATATTTTTAATGCATCGATCATATTATTTATTAACGTAATCAGTCTTTAAGAGAATACAATAAAATCACGAAACTTGTTTCTGAACGGATTCCACCCATTTATAAAACGATAATATTATATTTTAATATAATTTTTTGACCATAGTCAGAGCGCGCTTAGTGTCCATTACCATTCTGGACCGAGAGCATTATACTTACGGAGCTCCCGATTCGCCGTATCTTTAACAACTCATCTAAATCTTTTATGGCGTGGATGTCGACTGGCATTTACAACCCGCTTGTTATCTGATGAGAGGAATCTGTGAGGCCTGGAGCCAAAACAAATACAGCTTCCAGATGAGGCAGAGATCTGATTTTATCCACTTATCGGACTTGTAAATCGTAAAAAGCATAAAGTATTCTAGACGTTTAAGATAATACAACTGGGAGTTGAAATGTAGCCAGCAAAAGTGATGTATACCTAGGAAACGCTAATTGCCTGCAATTAAAAAGATTCTTCTTGTAGGGCTTTTAAGTAATCTATATTTCTACTTGTCATCCGTTTAATAATAAATCAATCGAAGAGAACAACGATTATTACATTTCTCATCACCATCATTTTTCTTTGTCTTCTAATGTCATTATGTCATGTCAGGTCCCTTCAACGTTGACTATCACTTGAGAGTAGATCTTCCTATCTTTAGTGGCTCGAAACAGCTCTTCCACCGTCTTTTTTCCTGTCCAATCTCGTATATTACGGAGATCAGAGAAAGAGATACGCTTCCTGCCGACGCCTTTTTCCCTCAATCTAGTCCTTAATTATCAAATGCAAAATGTCTTACTTTTCCTCTCAAAGCACACAACCTAAGTATGACACCTTTCGGACATTGATATTTCAACAACTCTCTCTCAGTTCTGGCTCTCTGGAGCACATCTGAGATGCTGACCATATCAGTCCAGGGTATGCAAAACATTCTACGGTGCAATCACATTTCAAATTTTTATATTGGCGTAAAATTACGAATAGATTAACCATGAACAAACGTTCGAATACCCATTATTTACTCCCCACAGTGGCATATCAATACAAATTCTAATGCAAAATGTGAGGGCTTACCTTGTAATGGTCAAATATACGATTTGATGATGTTCAACGAATGAATTAGAATAGAAAGAAATATATTTTGTATAAAATACAGGAACCAATTGACATGACCAAATACTGGAATTTGATTATATTGGAAGCTTCAACGATCGGCGAGTTTCCATGAATATGCAGTGAAGAGGGACCCACCACATACCCAGGGGCAATGTTTAAATTAGTCTGCTGCTAGCTGCTTTCTGCAAGACCGTCTCGTTGAAGATTTGATCCATATCCCTGGTAAATCTGTAACGAAGAAAAAAAAATACGGCAGAATCAAATTTATAAATCTATACCTATAAAACTCAATGTCTGTCTATCTGTCTGTCTGTCTGTCTGTTTGTCTGTCTATTTGTCTGTCTGTTCTCTGTACAAACCTACATCGCTTATCCGATTCGACTCAATTTTTGCATACTCATGCTTTAGGACCCAGCGGGTAACAGGCGACATTTCCCCCTTCCCCTATTACCCCTCTGATATATTTTCATTGCAGATCTGTACCGCTCGACCGATCGGACTCAAAATTTGGAAAATTATATTTTAGGACCCGGCGGGTCCTAAACGACATTTCTCCCCTCCCCTTTTACCCTTTCCTCCCCCCCTGATATATTTTAAGTGCAAATCTCTACCGTTCGACCGATCGAATTCAAAATTGGGAAACTTATTTTTTAGGACCCGGCGGGTAATCAAAGTACATTTCCCCTTCCCCTTCTAACCCATCCCCCCAGATATATTTTCTGTACAAATCTACACCGCTTGAGCGATTGGCCCCAGATTTCACATACATATTCCCGACTGAAGAAATATGCCCCTAGACATCCTTTTTTATCCCAGCCTTGATTAAATCGAAATATTGTTTTAATTAGAGGTTTTACAAAATAATGAAATCTTTGTTTTCCCCCAAAAATTTATTTTCAACATAATACTTAACACGTGCAACACCGGGCACGAACAGCTAGTCACAATTAAATTTCAATCGATTTATTGTTCAGAACAAAAAAAGCATTAAGTATAATAAATTAATCATATGTAATAATCACAAAAAGTGCACATTTGCCATTTTCATGTGATCTTTCTTATTAGGCTTATACCTAACTGTTATTTTCTCTCTCTCTCTTGTGTCAGAAAAAGAACCCTAATGCTGCGGGTGTCCAATGAAACACGTTGGCTTCATTTTGATAATTATTAGATTTACAATATGTTCCCGCGATAATAATTCTTCACACAAATACGGTACAAGGTTTACATGGCGGTGGCTGCGTGATAAGAAGAGAGCCCGCAAAATAGCGCTTCGTGGTTTATACATTCGCTCTCTCTTTCTTTCATGCCGTCTGTCACTCTCGTTCACCGGACAGACGTCACTCAGATACAGTACAGTAACTTAACAGTTGACTGAAAACTTTAAAGATTGTAATGCTGATTCAGTCTAATAATTCAGTCTTGGGTACAACCTCAGTGAGCTTGTCGGCGGAACTGACCTCCTCAATACGTCACAATTCCGCAGAGTTCCACTTCAGATATTACGTTCGTCGTATTGTCAGCTTCGAACCCATTGGTATTGGCAGGGCATAATGGGGTTCGTGATCTGCAAGTCATTAAGGAACCAACTGATTTTCGTTCTTTGTCTCACTTTAGACTTATTTGTAACTAAGCCAATAATTGTTACGTTAAATGCGCCGTTTACTTTTTTGACGTTATGTCAGGGTTTGATGTAATTTACGATTAAGAATACGTTAATTATTTACATATTGAGGTG
The DNA here is from genome assembly GCA_016648135.1 of Agrypnia vestita. Classification (NCBI taxonomy): domain Eukaryota; kingdom Metazoa; phylum Arthropoda; class Insecta; order Trichoptera; family Phryganeidae; genus Agrypnia; species Agrypnia vestita. The sequence goes on from JADDOH010010285.1 coordinate 7,082, forward strand.
AAAAAGAAGGAATTAATATTTTTATCAAAATTGGGCAAACATTCCTTTTAATTGTAGAAGGATGCATAAGAGCCGATTATATCAACTAGGATTATATTTGTCTTTATTTAGGTTTAGGTAAAAATATCGCTTGAGCCGGTGCGGTGATTTTTGACAGTATATCAAAATCGTTTTACTAATTTTTTTTTTTTACTAATTAATAAATATACAGGTATTAGCTTTTGGAATATTATCCCATTGGAATTGGAAGGTTTTTATTTTTTTATTTGACTTGTATTAAATGGAATGAATTTTTCATATTCGATATAAGTTATTGTAATGTGTAACAGGCTAAAAGACCCAATAAATGTAGCAAAACATTACAAGGACACCCATACAAGAACATCGGTAGATAAATAAAAAAAGTGCTACTCAGATGGGTTGGGCTTGTTGAGCGAATGAATAAGGAAAGAATGGTAATAAAAATACATGACGCAAGTGTTGATGGTACCAGAAAGTGAGGATAACAGCGGAAGAGATGGCATGACCAGATTAACCAGGTACTGGAGGACAGTCCCTTTAGTAGCCTCAAAAATATCACCCACATTACAATATGTATGTATGTGCCCTCTCCTTTTCCTTTCTCTTTTCCAATCTTTTCTTTTGATGCAGGGTTAAAACCATATCTCTTATTCCTTTTTATTTTCTTTTGTGATACTTTATGCATTATTCTCTTTTATTTTCATTTTGTTATTTTCTTTACATATTTTTAACCTAAATGACGTTTTAATTTTTCATTTCATATCATCATTTCTTCAATTATTTTTAAAATTTTCAACCTTATTTTTTTGCCTATTGTCTGGCAGGAAACTTCACTGGTCGTAATAAAAAAAAATATTAAACGCATTGTTTTAACCGATGCAGTCTATGTCTATAAAATAAGATACGTGGTAAGGTAAGGTAAGGTAAGACGTTTTAATTCAATGTATCGTCAATGTATGGTAAGAGTTTTTATTCAATGTATCGTCAATGTATTGTAAGAGTTTTTATTCAATGTATCGTCAATGTATGGTAAGAGTTTTTATTCAATGTATCGTCAATGTATGGTAAGAGTTTTTATTCAATGTATCGTCAATGTATGGTAAGAGTTTTTATTCAATGTATCGTCAATGTATGGTAAGAGTTTTTATTCAATGTATCGATATTGTCGTGTTGGAATGTACAACATTATGTAGGGTGCCTCAGATTTTTCTGATGATCAACTGCTTCTATAGTAGGTAACTTATATGCTTAATAGGAAAAGTTATTTTTTGACCTTGAACGAAATTTTTTGGCGGAACAAAAGGATTTTGCCGCAAATCTAAATGAATTTCACCGTAAGGCATTGTTGACCGTAAACTTATTTTCTAAATCTTATCACACATCAGGTTTTGATAACTATACATTTATATGCCACAGAACAGTTGAAAAGGTTGGTAGGCGATGTATTTGGGATAATGTTGGGATACTAACAGAATTTAATAATTTACTTAGAATTAAGTTTATTCCACATTTAAATAAAATCAATCGTTTATAATTTCAGTTTCCAAAATAAGGAAAAAATACGCACCTAGACACCCCAGTTGACGACGCAGAAATATAATGCCTGTTAATAATATAATAGGGAAAAAAGGAGAAGAAAATTTTTTTTTTTTTTATTTATTTAAAAAATCCTTGTTTACAAATAAAGATACTTAATATTAATTTAACAATAAACATAAGATAAATTACACATTTTTTTGTTTTGTTTAATTTGTGGATTATGCCACTCTACTAGGCTACGCCTGTCCCAGAGTGGCGTTATAGAACACAATTATAATATTTTTTCGAGTTCGTCAGTAGTATTTATTTTCATAAAGTAGTTATTATGTATCTACAGAGTATCAAGTGGAATGTTAGTGAAAGTTGAGTTAGTCATAAGTCCAAGTGTAAATATGTGTAGAATAATTGTTTAATGTAAAAAGGGTTAAAGTTTTGTTTAAGATTATTTTTTATTTTCCTTAATTAATTTATTTATTTATATAGGTATATATTTTTATTTGAAGACATTATTATGCAATTACAGTAAGTAAATTTTCAGTTGCTGTTCTACCTTTGGAGGTAAGCCAGTTGTTTGCTAAAGCTTTTATTTTATTAATTGAGTGTATTCTGATTTCCGGGAAGTCTGTTTTAAATATGTTAAATATTTTAGGCCCTATGTATGAGTATTTTTTCTGTCCATGTGTTGTCTTAGTTTTTGGTATTTCTTCAAGGTTTCGTAATGCTTGTCTAGTATTATGTGAATGCGAGTTACTGGTTGCTGTTAGGTGGTTTGTGTTTTTGATGTAGAAGATGAGGGTAGACTTAACGAACAGCTGTCTAACGTCCAGTACATTAAATTCTCTGAATAGTCTGTCTGATTGGTATGTAAATGGTTTCTTATTAATGACTCGGAGCAAGGTTTTTTGTGCCGTTATAGCTGGTTTTAATGTGGTTTTGTAAGTACCTCCCCAACTTGGAATCGCATAGTTCAAAAATGACTGGGCAAGAGCATAATATAACAAATGGTATTTGTTTCTTGATTAATACACGCTACCGCTATCCACCTTGCATTCCTGCTCATTACTAAAGTCGCAGAACTAATTAAAAGCAAACACTCGCTCGTCAAAAAATTCGTCTCACGTCAGCGATCTCGACGTCGAGGCGTTCAACAAGCCGGCGAGGAGTCGTGCGGTGGGCAAACACCACAGACTCCAAAAACGGCCAAAACCACCGGCGACCCTTTGAGGAGGCCCCTAAAATGGCGGCCCGGCCGGGACACAAAGACGGGAATTAATTCACAATCCTCAACGCGTGACCCGAGATGCTTTCATCTCTCATTACCCGTATCATTATATTTACATACAGTCCGCGGAGACGCGCCTCGCGAGGATGCGAGCCACGTACCGCACGCACAACGGGCTCGTCGCGTCGCCGCATTGTTTGGGCCGCGTGAAATATGTCTCGGTATATTTTCGGTGTCAAGCGTGGCGTAGCCGCTTAAAAACTGGCCGAATAGACTCCGATATCCATGACAATGGCGCATGGCAGGCAGCTTTTTCATTTCGGATAATTCTTTTACCCGGCTGAGATTCACTCGGAGGGATCTGTGAACGACGCAACGCGGTGGTGACTTCTTCATAAACAGTACACTGTGACCAGGAAGCTAATGTCTGCTCACTTCAGTGGACGTTTCTGAATATATTTTATAACAGATTGTTAGTTAACTTTGTAAAAACCACTGCCAGATTTTAGGTCTACCGGTTTCGAGACGTACCCGTCTCTTCGTCAGGACCAACACTACACCACTACATTCACAACACTACACACCTCAACCATAGTATTGTTACACTTTCACCAATAATTGAAGTGTAACAATACTATGGTTGAGGTGTGTAGTGTTGTGAATGTAGTGGTATAGTGTTGGTCCTGACGAAGAGACGGGCACGTCTCGAAACCGGTAGACCTAAAATCTGGTAGTAATTTTTACAAAGTTAACTAACAATCTGTTATAATGTCTAACCACAAAGTTAATGCTTTAAATATTAATAATATTTTATAATATACTAGCTGTGTCCGCGACCTCGCACGCATAGCTTTTAGTTTTTTTTTTACGTTACATTTTTTACGTTTTTACGTTACATTTTATCAATTTGTGTATTAACCTTTAGATATAGATATACATTGTCGAGGATTTTTTTTATAGAACTTTGAGTTGTACAACTTCTCTATAGAAAATATATTAGAATATCTCTTAATTTTAAGGCAGCGTTCGTAAAAAACCCATCGCTCACCACGAAAATCCCTTTTATTTTAACGGAAAATATATAGCCTCCCCACCCAATAATACCATACTGTAAAAGGGACTGCACCAACATACCTTTTAATCGTATTCTTGTTCAATGAATTGCGAATACACATTGGTTATATATTTCATAACAATAATTGGCGATCAAACACGTCAATAAATACCTATATTATATTGAAATAGGACGAATGGCGCACGATATACATTTCGTGTAGATGTTACTATTCTAATTGTATGAACAACTCATGTATGCAAAGATCGCATCAAGATTTTTTTTTAATGCTCAACTTTAAAGATATTGAGGTATAATTACCAGCGGTGACAACTACGTCACTATGTCATGTGAATTAATAATTTTCCACCATGGATAGCCATAGCATAATTCTTTAAAACATTTGAAAAAAGACAGATTTAGAACATATATACAAATTTCGAAAATCTAGTAACGTATGGACGTTATTACGGTGGAATTGATGAACGTTGCAATGTGTAAAGTGATCATTTATGCCAGCTAATACTGGTCGGAAGCCCTGCAGCCATCCTATGCAGACTTTCAAACATTTTTCCCATATAAATAGCTTCGTCTCTGTGAGACTTCTATAATTTATCTCAATTAATAAATAATAATGTTTACATCAAAAACATTTAGTTATTAGCTCCAGGAATAACTGCCTAGTCACACTGTTTACAATAAATCAGGTGTAAAAACGTGTGGTTGTAAGATGTAAATGGATCCTTTTGTGTAACAGGTGTATTGCTGAGATGTTTTTACTTTTCTATTTTCAATATTCTCTTTTAACAGCAGCCGTTCGGCAGCTCCGTGTCTCACTATTCATTAGAAACGGCCCCCGATTTATCACAGGCCCTCGAGATCTATCGGCCCATTTCACCCGCGCAGTGCCTTCGAACCTTCTGTTTAGTGCTTTATGTACAGATGTAGGGTACACCTCCCAAATAATAATATGTTTGTATAATAAATCTTGGGCGCGCAAGCAGAAATAGATCCAAAAACACTGTTCCGAGATAATCAATTTTGCGATTTTAGTTTTAGTTTATTTACAATATTCTTATCTGGATACACTTGTTCCAATTATGTTCTGTGGGTTATTACTACCAAACCCGGTGAAGTCTGAGCTAGAATAGCCAATCGTATACTCGTTATCCGTTCTGATGAGACTACGCTAATGTCGGACAGGTTTGTAGTGATTACATAGTTAATATATTGTATCTATATTTGAGTATATTATTTTCTTGTCGTGCCATTAATATGCTTACACGTTATCGTTATCTCTTTCCTAACTGTATATACCGTCATTGCACAATTACCTATCTGTTGTAAAAGCCTGAAGAGCGTTAGTCTACAGATAAATATAATAGAATTATAGTTAACTTTTCTATCCGCCTACGTTATTCGACTCCCGCGAAACGAAAATGAATCATTATTCGCTCCTCGATAGAGCGTCAGTCTACAGATAAATATAATGGAATTATAGTTAACTTTCCTATCTGCCTACGTTATCCGACTCCCGCGAAACGAAAACGAATCATTATTCGCTTCTCGACAGAGCGTCAGTCTTAAAACAGTCAAATCTTTATTAATAGATTTACTAATTTTTTTTTCTAAATACACATTAAAAACATAAATCACGATATTCATAAAGTTTGTTTTAAAAATATATAATGTAAAATATAAAAAATGATTAATTTGAATGTGAATGCAATACTGGCTGTATAGTGTGGTAGATAAAATAAAGAAAGGAGTGCTGAGATGGTTTGGTCATGTGGAACGTATGAACGAGGAAAGGATGGTTAAGAAATTATATGAGGCGAGTGTTGAAGGCAACAGAAATAGGGGGCGTCCGCGAAAGACCTGGCACGATCAGATACAACAAGTTTTTGAGGATGGCCCCGTTAAAAGCCGCAACAACCGTAGAACTTTTATGAGAAGATGTATGAATGCGGCAGAAGCAAAAGTGGTGTGCCAGGATAGAAGAATGTGGCTTCAATCCTTCAGTTCAATCCTCTCTGCCTACCCCTGCGGGGAAACGGCGTGATGGTTAGTTAGTTAGTTAGTTTATTAATTTGCACGACAAACGGACTTCATACATGGCCAAAAAATCAATCTTCGCAGTTGTTTTCATCACTAAGCATTCAGAATTAATTAATGCAACTTTCATTATCGCTCCTGTTTAAATATTAATTTGAATTGAGATAATTTTAAAGATTTATAACTACCATTTACTGTCGTATATATTGTGCAATAGATAATTTATTATGACTTTATTTTGACTGAGTATGAGTTAATTACAATAGAAAATCGCACATATTAAAAAATTCGAGTAGCTTGTTGGTCTTGTGGTTAGGACACTGGCCTCGTGATCCAAAGGTTGCGGGTTCGAACCTCACTCCAGACTAGCAAGTTAGTCCTATTTTCATAGCACAGGCGTTTAGCTTAGTTTGAAAATAGTAAGAATATTGATGTGACATGTATTGCAAAAAGAATTGTAAAAACTGACTTTTGTCATTCGAACAGCTTTACTTTATTAATGTTTTTTTTTCTGAATATATCAAAAATTAGGGTTAATGTCGTTTGCCAGCCCACCCAAGATAATCGCAATTTTTCCCATAAAAATAGTTTATTTCATTGCTAAGCTCATGAATTCTTTCCGCGCATTGCGTACATATATGTTTATAAATAACCAAGCCGTATTAAAGGAGGTTGGCAAAGAAAAGTTTGTTAAACATTCCTGACATACACCGCGTCTTCCTCATCCATATACATATCTTTATACATACGCTCTATGGTTCTTTAGGATTGTGACACTACCCTCTATAAAATCTTGTTATGCTGGGGTCTCCTCAACTTTTTTTACCAAGTACCAACTAAGAACCGATTTTATGTACATCTATCTGACTAAATTTTGTCAGTCATACCTACACCCCGCATACCAGAATCATGTAGATCTATCATAATTGTATAAATTATTACATTGCATTCCTTCATTTTCTGAGCATATGAGTTATTTAAATAATAATAATATTATTATTATTATTATATATATATACAATTATAAGAGAACTATTACCAAACTTGCGAAATTAACTGTATAGTCTCTTTATTCAATCTCACTCTGTAAAATCACTTTTTTCTGTTCTTTCTCGTATATGTTTTAGCCATTACTTTTATCTGTATGTTTGCTGTGTTTACATTTTATCTGATGAAAAGCATTTAATCTATATCATGTTAAGTGTTTTTTATTATTTGTGAACCATTAAAAAAAAGTATATATTTTTTAGTTTGTAGAATTGACAGTGTCACATTTTGTATTGAATTTCATTGGCATCGTTTCTGAGGGTTGTTAGCAAAGTAAAACATTTAATTCGGTGCCCTGCCTGCTACACTACTATTTACTGTATTTCTAGGAGATTATTCAAAAAGAGGAGAATGGCACATGATCAAAGATCCGGTCGGTAAAGCACGGTCCGAACGGTCCGGAATAGTCTGGAAGAAACTCATATGCACTAAAATAAACAGAAATTTCTAGAACTCGAGCGGTTATAAATTACGGCTGATATAAAGCGTTCCACGTACGTGTGATTTCTAGGAAATTAGTATGAAAAATTGAAGAATAGTGCTCCAGTTAAATTGATGTCCAGTAACTGTTGTAATTAAATACAAATTTTATTTACTTTAAGTGTTTAATTTCGTCTCTGACCGTCGGAAACCCGTGATTGTATGAGCAGTTTACATTCATAAGGATATTCAGAGCTTTCTTCCGAATACTGTTATATAGAAATAAAATTATCTTCCATCAAATAACAATTTGGCGTGATTAAATAACAGAATAAGAAATTGATTAAAACATATCTCATATTCTCGTATTTTAAATTAAAATAATTTGGCAGACCGCAAGTGTGAAATTATAATAAATAAATATCACATAAAAAATAATAAACTCGTTCATAAAGCAATGGGGAACCGTCGTGTAATGCTCGCGCGCAGCATGCCCGTGAAGAACAGATTAGTTACAACAACACTACTTCGACTGACGCTGAAAAAAGAAAACAATCTTCAGTGATACTCCGTACGTATGTAAGTATAAGGAAGCATTTATATAAATATATTATCATAAAAAAATTCAATATATTTGAAAATTAAACGGAATTCACTATACAGGTTTACCTCAAAACCAATGCCCAAAATGAATTATAGATTGTTATTTTTAGTATAAATTATGAGACAGCCAAATTTTTTAGTAATAATACATAGAATTAGTACAAATAGTCACAGCTGCTCATGGTCACTTTTATTTGGTTCATTTTTTAACGCCTAGTTCTAAATACTTCTAAATATTATTTTAATGTAAACTTAATACTAAAATGTTTTAATATTATTAATATTTAAAGCATTAACTTTGTGGTTGGACATTACAACAGTGTTAGTTAAATTAATATAAACCACTGCCAGATTTTAGGTCTACCGGTTTCGAGACGTACCCATCTCTTCGTCAGGACAAACACTACACTACTGTGTTTGTCAGGAGTGTAATGTTGGTCCTGACAAAGAGACGGGTACGTCTTGAAACCAGTAGACCTAAAATCTGGTAGTGGTTTATACTAATTTAACTAACACGATAAAAGGCCCCAGTACACGATTTTCATATTTGCTCTCGATTTGCTAAATTTAACGTAAACTTATTAAATCATTTTGCTCAACCGTAAACAGCTAGCTAAACAGGCTTTTAATCAATATTATTATCATACATCCATTTACTCTTCAAGCATTTCCTTTAAAAAATATTAACAAATATATTGTTATAATATCAAAAAAATTAAATAACTTATTTTTAAACTTATTAAATCATTTTGCAAAACCCTAAACAGCTAGCTAAACAGGCTTTTAATCAATTTTATTATGATAGATCCATTTACTCTTAAAGCATTTCCTTAAAAAAGTATGAATACTGTTTATTATAAAATATTGTTTTAACATCAAAAAAATTATAACCCCGATACACTAATTTAGTTTTCATGCAATAGAATTATCTTTGCTACACTTAATCTCTATATTTTCATATAAAGACCATATATTTTATTTACAAATTGAATGTAAAAAGTTTGAAAAGGAAGTGGTGCTACTCAGACATTAATATTTTTCGACAAGTTGTTAAATATATCATTTTGAAAAATAAAAAAATTAAACGTTCTGTTTCCTATATTGCAGTATCCATAAAATCCATTAAAACTTTGATTATTTTAATTAAATTTTACACGCGTACTGAGAAAATTCACTGTCATTAATATAAAAATATTCAAAAAATTATACCTCATACTCAAGAATTCGAATTGATTTAATCGTATAGTCTGTTAAGGGATCATTTTTCTTTCAAATCAGACTTCGGTTGGACTCGGGCGCTCGGACCCGGCGGAGGCGCTTTGTAAATAAAATATATGAATGTATATTATCAACATATAGGTACATATACTTTATATATATTATATTTTATATACAAGTGATACATAAATTGTAAAAGGATATGGTATACGGACAGAAATTATCACAAGAGGTAAATAAGATATATGTACCTACCTACAAGGATTTCGCAGCTGGTAATGACACCTCTACATTTTTTAAGTGGTGTAAAGCAGTAGAGTATGGCAATTTTCTTTTATTTTGTACGGGGTTATTTGAAAAACATTAGTAGCCTCGCAGGATTATATGTCTGCCTTGATTATTATACAAGCTATCATGAACTAATATCAATAGTTATGGAGATATACGACATCAAAGTTTGCATTTTTTTTTCAATATTTCTGGCTTTTTTGTAAAACGTTAGACGTAACTTATATCGAATATGAAAAATTCATTCCCTTTAATATAAGTCAAATAAAATAATAAAAACCTTCGAAATCCATTGGAAAACATTCCAATTGGGATTTCTGCAGAGTTTTTATCATTTTTTTTAACTTGTATTGAAAAGAATGAATTATTCGTTACCGATATAAGTTACTGTAAAGATAGTTCAACGTTTTGTAAAAAATAACTGTAAGAAATATTGAAAAACATACATGTAAATTTTGATATTGCTTAACTCCATAACTATTGATGTTAGGTATGGGTGCTTGAACATTTTCATAATCAAGGCAGGAATGTGGTCCTGCGAGTTTATTAATGTTTTCCAAATAAGCCTGTATAATATAAATTTTAAGCAATTTTTTATTCAGTATCAATTTTTTTTTTGTTGAAATTCCTCAGAGTAAAATGGATTGAAAAATCACTTAACTGGTACCTATAGGTACCGATTAGTACAATAGGTTTGAGTATGTCATAGATGCCTTCTGGTATTTTAATATAAATCGTGACGTAAGGAATTCCGTAAGGAGAGGCGGCGGGGGGAGGGGATCGGCACCTAACAATGACTTATGAGCGCTGGGTGCGAGCATCGCTTTTTTAAACCCCCTTAATATGAAACCTTTTAAAACGATCATTTGGTTATTCGGAATATTATTGTAATTATCAAATTTATTATATTTTTCAATAGTAATTTGCAAACTTGTACAAAAACCGGTTAGTTGTCTGTGTATTAAAAAGCGAAATGCGTAGAAAATCAGGAATAGGTCTTTTCATACAAGCTTGCAATTGAGTTAGTGTGGGTACAGTGCGTAATATGCGCATTGTTTCGTTAGTTAACACGCCTATTAAGCATTGTATCTACACTAACTCAATTGCAAGCTTATATGAAACGACCTATTTTTGGTATTTAGTATTTTAACAATCACAGAATTACTCACTAAGATGCTTGTGTGGAAAATCTTTGGTCGATAGAGTGAGGAATGAACAAATTAGAAGTGAATGCAATGCTGGCTGTAGTGTGGTAGATAGAATAAAGAAAGGAGTACTGGGATGGTTTGGTCATGTGGAATGTATGAACGAGGAAAGGATGGTTAAGAAAATATATGAGGCGAGTGTTGAAGGCAATAGGAATACAGGGCGTTCGCGAAAGACCTGGCACGATCAGGTACTATAAGTATTTGAGGATGGCCCTGTTAAAAGCCGCTACAACCGTAGAACGTGTATGAGAGGATGTATGAATGTGGCCGAAGCAAAAGTGGTGTGCCAGGATAGAGAGTGTGACGTTCAATCCTCTCTGCCTACCCCTGCGGGGAAACGGCGTGATGGTTAGTTAGTTAGTTAGTTAGATTTACCGTTTATAAGCATAATACAATACATTTGATATACTGTATCACCCAGCTTATTTTTAGCAGACCACTCTAGTACAATAAGTCAATGAATCATCACAATTCCAAAAAAAATGTTACTCAATTTGATTGGAACGAAAATTGCATGCAATATGAATTACGATAAAATGGATTTTATGCCCCTAGACATTTTATCGTAATTCACAGTGATCTGAAATGTAGGTTAGGCAAAACATCGTAAGGATCACTAAAATTATTATAAATGAATAATGAGTTATTACTATACGTAGTAAAATACCGATAAGATTTAAAAAAATATATTTCGGAAATAAAAATTATAACATCATGTAGCTACTGTAAAATATCTTTGGTACGTCTACAAGTAGCTATAGTTTTTCTTCTTCTTGGGTGTGCTTCCTGTAAAGATCGTCGACTATAGTGATTTTGAAAGTGATGAAATAACTATGAAGGCCACAAACATTCCAAGCCCAATATTACATATTTCGCCTGATTTAACATAAACAAATGCATTATTTATTAATTTACATTTTGATTTGTATAATCATATTAGCTGACCAACAATTATATTGGCCTCATTATAATAATCATCTTTATTTAATTTTTTCGTCACGTTTTATGTGTCGAATAATTTTATTTCGTCCTATCGAGCATTTCCATATGATCACTCGTCAACAATGCCCCCTCCTCATACCTGCCGCCTAATTCATCTGGATGCTGTGACGATCTCATCTCTAATATGGACCGGGAACTGTTCTCGGCAGCGACAGAAGAATGGTCTTGATCAGCCGTGAAATTGCACCGCGCTGCGACGGGGGCACTCGATGTGCAAGAAATGATTATGTGAATCACTTCTTTGTAGTCACCGTGTTGGGAGACTTTTTGAAAATGTTTTTTGAATATCTTTAACGCAGGCAAAATACTTTCTGGGTGGAATGTTGCGTGATAAAAAGAGCAACAATGGTCTTCTTAGCAATTCCAAAATGTGTACTTCATTTTGATCGGCCAATCGGTCTGACAACAAAATGTATTATCACTAAGAAGTAATTTTTGATCTTGTCTTGAAACGTTACTTTTTGTAACACGAGCGCTTAGCTCTTGTAGGTACACACTTTTTATTACACTGTTTCTTAAATGGCATTAATTTACCGTTTCTATCGCTTCAATCGTTTCTAGAAAATTCTGTTCAATTTCGCATGTAGGTACTCTCTTGATTTATTGTCGCTGGTATCACATACGCACGAGCAACATACATCGTACGGTTCTATGGTATTAATCCTCCTTCAAGAAAGCAAAAACTGTCACGCACAGCAACTGCCTCGCTTTTATAGAAAAATATATTTCTCGATCTTTCGAGAACTTACGTTAACAGCCCAGTCGTTAACGGGATTCATGTGGATCATTTTAGAACCTTCTAATATCTTTCACTTTTAGCGGAAAATGTGTAGAGCACTGTTAAATAGTCAATTTTGTGTAATTCTTTCCGATTACTATCTTTACAATATAATTAATTGATTTGGCCGTTATTTCATGGCTTAACATTTTTATTAATATATTTTTTTTAACTTTTTATAAAACGGACACTATTATTAAGAGTTAATTTATACTAGTCCTACAGGAGGAAGTTCTATTCTTCCTGTTGCTAGTTGTGATGGAAATAAGGCGGTTATTGGAGCTATGCCGTGTAAATAGGCACAGCTCCAGAGAGATAAATTGTAGTTGCAAATGACACCGTCTTTAACAAGTCAATTGAGACAATTTCAGACTCAAAACCAATCAAAATGACATCAACTTACTTACCAGATGGCTGAATCCTGATCTCTTTGCATAAACTGCGGCATTACCCCCGTGCGATTATCTATTTTAATTTCATGAATTCGATAGGCGCGCTATTTTCTTGCACTTATAGGCATTGCGGCGAAGATTCAATATATATCTTATATATCGCGTGCTGGCGCGAACGGATCAAAACGCAGCGACGCGATTTACTCAAAATTAGCGGCGCTATTATTAATATGAATGTAATGGCTAGATTTGTTAAGTTATATAAAAAAGGATATGGTACGCAAAAACGTCATTCGCGGCGCCGTAAAGTCAGAATGCGAAGTGAGCGCTATCATACTCATGCGACATCTGTCGTCGAATCCCAAGTCATATAGCCAGGGGAGAGTCATTCCGGATGGTCTGCGGTCGAAAAAATATCGCGATTGACATGACAGACAAAAAAGAGAGTAATCCTTTGTAAAACGAGTAGAGAAACTATAATAACCCTAAAAATGATCTTATATTTTTACGGCCATTTAGAATCTTCTGGTTTTAATTTTCTGGGACATTCTGCCGTGTTTCTACGATATTTCTGGCTGACTTTCGTCACGATAACGCACATTGTCCGCGCAGTGGGCCTTTCATCTCTATAATATAGACAATGTGGTTTCGCGATGTTTCCAAAAGCTAGTAGATTTTCACAAAGCTTTGTAGTAATTTCCAATTTAATCAAAAATGTGTAGAGTCCTGTAAAATCATCGATTACGTGTAAAAGGCATGATGACAGTATTAAAGAATAAGTGATTTTAGAGAAGAAAATATTTTAAAAGGATTCTAAAAAATGATCCAGTTTTGATATACACATTGAGATAAATATGATTTTCAATAAAATAAAATCATACAATTCTGAACTGTTGTCATATGCACAATGCAATGTTTACTTAGGCTTGACGTTACGTCGACGTCACGACACCAGCGGGGGTTTTCGTGCGAAATTAAAAAAAGGTAGATTAAAATGCAATCTTTTGCGTAAAAACTTAGTTTATTACTGAAAAAATGTTATTTTAGGTAATAGTAGACATGTACCTACATTATACGAGTAGGTTATTTTAAAATATGCTCCTTCTGCTTCTATCATCTCGTGTTAATATCAAATTAATCAAATTTTTAGAATGCTACTATTGCTATTACAATAGATTTTTTCCTAATTGCACTGTGTTAATGATGTCGTTAATCTTTTAAATTTTTGGTGTACACGAAATGGCGTGTCTTACTGTCAACATAAACGTCGCTTTTATGTTACGCAATGTCCAAGTGACCGATACATCGCCGGCCGGCCGCAGACCTGGCGTCACGGCTCTGTTTGACAGGTGTTAGGGATCTTAAGACGTCAAACAGAAAGAAGGTTCTGGTAGAACAAAGAACACACAACACGAGCACCGGTTCCAATAATTATAATTTCGTACGAGAGATGTACTACACGAGAGAGAAGATTGTCAATGTTTCTCCAAAAGTTCTTGGAAGATTTTATTTTTAATGAAATTTAGTTTAGCCAACTCTAAAATGCTACCATTCTTTTTTTAAGTAACTATTTAATTTTACTTTAGAATTATATATTTTTTTAATATTATCAAAGTAACTTCTTCAAAAAGAGCAAAATGATTTTTTGGCGACATTATTAATATAATTAATAAAAAAGTATCCCATAAAAATCAAGTTTTTAGTATACTCCCTTTCTCATTTACTAGTAGAAACATTTTTTTCGCTTAACCTACGCGTTGGGCTTCGGTCGGGCGATGCTACGAAAGGGAGTAATAAAAAATTTCCAAAAATCCAAAATTATACCATAATCAGGTTTCGCGTCTACCAGACGCGTTGAAATATTTTCATACAACTTAATAAGTTGTATGAAAAAACCATTCAAAATGTGAAAAATCCAAAGATTTATTAATTTTTTTAACGAAAATTTGATAGATCTTCATGATCGTCGCCACGAGTCTGCTTGCAAAGTTTTAGCTCGATTGGATCACGGGAAAAGGGTTTAAAATGGATCGAAAGTTTTTTCGTCAGACAAGAAGATAAGCAGACGCAGATTTAATACAAAGGGAGTAAAAATATACTTTATTTTTACCATTTATTTTTTGAACAGGACCTATGCTCCATTCGCCAGGATACAATATATACTAACAAATTAAAAATCTACATCTATAGATAATAAAACAATAAAAATCTATTATCAATTGTAAAATTGACACTGTCAGATAATCATATCCAAATACGTCACCACGTATTCTCGCCATATACTATGTGGCGACATTGCTTCTAATCTCCTCATATGTACTATTTTCTAATATAACTGTATAATGATACTGGGAGATGATCCACAAAGGTGAAAAATAATATAAAATTGTCCCAAAATGTTGAGAATCTTCTCCACCGCCGGTAGAAATTCTTTGATGCCGTAAACTATTTACTGTGCACAGGCACTTTTTAATATTGACTCTTCTGGGACAAACGTGAACCCGGTGACGAAATCTTTCTTCTCGTGTTTGGCCAGAGCCAGTTCATTATGCGGCTTTATTTATTCTCAATAATAAACTACTGCAAAATACTATATTTTCGGTCAATAGTGGTGTAAGTAACGACCGATTTTTTTTGATAGACGACGAGTAAAAGACGTTATGTGTTATATGATATTGAATGAATGCGTTATTTTTGTTGCATTGAAATATTTATTTATTGAGGAAGTTTATTCTTATTCTTCTTCTTCTACCCCTTATCCTATTGGGTCGGGGTCTCTGCATCGCATAGGAGGTTCCAACTTTTCCTATCTTGGGCTGCGCTCTTCACGTCAGCCCAATTTAATTGCTATCTCGCTTCGCAGCAGTCCTCCATCTCCTTTTTCCACCAGCTTGGTCTTCTGCCTTCTGGTCTTGCCTGTAATATCAGCTTTGGCAATTTGGTCCATCTTTCGGCATCCGCAAGATATGTCCCAGCCACTGCAGCTGTGATTTCTTGATAAATATGAATAAGGGTTCCACTTCGAGACTTTCTCTTATTTGCGTGTTTCTGATTATGTCCCTCCTGGTAACTCCTACTATTCCTCGTAGAAATCCCATCTCAGCGGCCTATATCCTTGAGCAGGTTCTTTAGATCACGATCCAGTGCCAAACACTAGGGTTGGCCTGAAAACTGATTTGAATACTGCCAACTTTGCTCGCTGGTTGAGCTCCGCTTTTCTAAGTACGGGATAATACAGGGATCGTGCTACCTGGCTTGCGGCTCCTATCCTCCTATCCAATTCACTTTCTTGCTCTCCATCCTGGGATTTTATTACACCGAGGTATTTGAAACTGTTCACCTGTTTTAGACGTCTATTCTGGTATGTTATGTTGCATTGCTCTTTGCTTCTGCCAATCACCATGATTTCGGATTTATCCGCGCTTAGCCTCATCCCTGCGCGATTTGTTTCCTCGTCAAATTTGTCGACGGCTATTTGTAACTCCTCTGGTGATTTTGCCAGCAAGGCGACGTCGTCTGCAAATAACAGTCTCCCCACCTTACTCCCCCGATTCTCACGATGTGAAGTTTATTCAATTATGTAAATTAAAATATAAAGATTTTAAGAAAATTGAAATATTTTAACATATGGTATTAGCATATTACAAACAAAATTATTATTTTATGGTATATTAACTAGTCCTATGGAATGGGGAACACTCTTGTTGTAGAACCGACAGTAATGATGATTATGATGATGGTATACTTCATTGGTCAGCAAGCATTGAACCAATTCAAGTTCAAGCAACGCCTTGTCGAGATTTTTAGGCTTCGACTCTACTACAATAAGGGGATGAAATAAAATAAATAAAATAATGATATATCGAAGAATTGAAACATCGGATATTTCATACGACCCTTCTGGATGTATTGAATTTCGATTCTCGACGTTACGCTGGAGTTATATGACAGCTTCATCAGAAGAGTGCCTATCGCCGCAGGAGTCAACGTACCGATTGACGTCCTTGATCCCCGCGGCGAAAGGGTGCTCTCGTGATGACGCTGGGACATGACTAGCAAAATGTCGAGAATCTAGAAATTACCAAAACAACGATTCGTTAAACTGAAGAAAATTTCTTTCCTTTGTGGGCTTTATATACTGTACAACTGTATGGATATGATTAATGTATTAAAGCATATATTATATAATTATTAAAAATATTTTTATATTGCTTAAATAGTTTCTTTACAATTAATGTTTTTAAAAACAATGTTTTACAAAATAATATTTTACGTAGTTTTTCAACCGTCTTTACAAATCGATTACTTTTTAATACAATAAATTAAAATAGTGGTTATTATAATATTCTTTTAAAAATAAATATTTAGTAATTTTTACACTTTGCTCATATCATTAACAATAATCAGTGGAAAATTCATAACTGGCATAGTTCACTATTTTTTTTCATAATATGTTAAATTTAAGACTTTCTGACAATTTTCCCAAAGATAAATATATCAAAATAAAATAAATAAATAAATATTTAAAAAAATCATAAACCATTTTAGAATTTCTGAATAACGATTTTAAATCAAAATTTAATTTTGATTAAAAAGATTTAATCTTTTTATTCATAATAATATTTATATTTATTATTTTAATACATACGTTTAAAAAAAGTATTTTTTTCGAAAATAGTATAATTAGCGACATTTTCTTTAATAACGGCAATATGTTGTATGACAATTAGAATGTGTTCATAAAACTTTAGCATGTGCACTAATAAGGCAATACAGTTTCACCACTGCGCCACGGGTTGCATTTCTGCACACGGAGAATTATAAATCTTCACAGCGCTTTCCGTTAATTACGTTTGTAGCAAATATGTTCAGGTTTGCAATAATAATTCGTATGGAACAATCGTTAGGCTATGTTCCGTATGTCTCCCACTGCATTACGCTACTGGCGCCTCGGCCCCGTGCTCCGCGCACGCGTGGACGCGCAAGGACGCCGATTTAAACTGTTACAAGCGTCTTGTAGGTCGCCCCTCTGGGTGTCGGTATGGAGGGGCGGATTGTATACAAGTATCGCCCAGGCTGAGGAGGTTATTAATACAGTGGTAGAAGTGGGTGCGATATATTTTAAAAACATATTTAAAAAATCTTCTTCTTCTTACACTGTCTGAAATATAATTTATATCAATAACAGATTGTTAGTTAACTTTGTAAAAACCACTACCAGATTTTAGGTCTACCGGTTTTGAGACGTACCCGTCTCTTCGTCAGGACCAACACTACATCACTACACTCACAACACTACACACCTCAACCATAGTATTGTTACACTTCCACCAATAATTGATCACATGCGTGTTAGTCTTGTCAGGGACAAACATGCACTGATTAACCTAATGAACCATCAGGAATCTACCGAAAGAGAGTGAGAGGGGGCGGGGTGTAAAGTGGGTGTTACCCCATCTTTTGTGAACATTAAATTAAACGTCTCG
This sequence comes from Agrypnia vestita, assembly GCA_016648135.1. NCBI lineage: Eukaryota > Metazoa > Arthropoda > Insecta > Trichoptera > Phryganeidae > Agrypnia > Agrypnia vestita. The sequence goes on from JADDOH010010285.1 coordinate 25,415, forward strand.
AAACCGGTAGACCTAAAATCTGATAGTGGTTTTTACAAAATTAACTAACAATCTGTTATAATGTCTAACCACAAAGTTAATGCTTTAAATATTAATAATATTATATCAATAGGCCACTAGAGCCTGGTTGTGCATAGTTTGTCGTCTTCTATGATATGGACTCCCAGCTGTCTTCTCATTTTTTGGGGGATTTTCCAGGCATCCTTCTTCCCCATGGTTTACCGTGAAGGGGATGACTATCAATGTCAACTGTACATTTATTTAAAAATAAATAATATTACTGCACTAAAAATTACATCGAATTCCAAACATTTATACAAAAAAATTAACTTACATAAAATAAAATAACCGCCAAAAATTCCATTGAATTTCAAACAATCCGAAAAGGCTCCAAAATCGTATAGATTACTCCGGGACCTTCCCGATCAATCTAGCGTCATCGAGAAGAGTCTGGAAGGGATGGTAGTCTTTGGCAGTCTTTGTTGATAAAAAAAATTCTGAATAAAAATAAATCATCATGCCAATGCCAATGTCAACTGTACATTAATTAAGAAAAAAATAAAATTACTGCAATAAATTCCATCGAATATTCCAAACAATCCGAAAAGGATCTTCAAGTTTGTGTTTACTGGGGTATTATGCCGTGTTGTTACGACCTTTCGGGCCGACATTTCGGATCCCATTGCAGGGTCCATCATCAGGGCTGATGTGTTGATTCTGAGTGGCCGTGAAAACCTAAGAACATTCTTAATCCGAAAAGGCTCCAGAACCGTCTCGATTATTCCAGGATGTTCAAGTTCAATATCGAGAAGAGTCTGGAAACGCTCAAAAGGGACGAGATTGTACGCGCACTTTCAAGAGTGTTCTAGTAGAAACATAGGTGCGCCGGCGACAACCGACCGCAAGTATATGAGTTTCACTGCTTCCTTTCAGAATTGATTTATTTGTTCGTGGTCACAATTCTCTGAGCAATCGTTTCAAGCACCACTTCTCGAAAAAGTACAATTATTTTATAACTTATAATTATATGTTTAGTAAACGGGTACCCCAGTCATGAAAAGTGGGTTAAAAAAAGCGCATTAGATATTTTTTTTTATTCTCACAATTAATTTGTGTTTTATTTTTTCCTTTACCTGGATTTAAACCAGTTGCATCCAATTTTACTCACAAGTTAAGTTAAGTGGTGTCAATTTTGTTAATTAATGTTCAATACATCAACAATAATCATCGTTATATTATATAAATTGGTTATAAAAAGAATTATCTAAAAGATTATCTTCAAATTAGAGTTAAAATAATGCTAAATAATTGAGATTGTGAAGAATAAAAAACATGGCTAAATTAAGTATCTTGGTAGTCTAGTGATTAAAGAGTTATACCACGGTTGAGAGTCAGAAATTTAAGTAGAAATTTGGTGATTCTTTATAAGGGGGCGATCAATTTTTATGCTTCTAGGAATATGATAAATTATTTGTAAAACATTATTAAATATATTACTTTATTGGAAAATTTTTGAAAAAAAAAATAGCTTGCCGGCTTGCCGTCGAAAAAACTTTGGATCGATTTTTAACCCTTTTCCCGTGATCCAATAGAGCTGAAACTTGGCAAGTAGACTCGTGGCGACGATCAAGAAGATCTATCAAATTTTCGTTAAAAAAAATTAATAATCATAGTATAATTTTGGATTTTTAGAAATTTTATTGTTTTTTTCAAATTGGAATCATTAGAAAAGTTTGATTATTTGAAACGGTGGCCCGATAACGTCGCGGAATATTTTCTAAATTTGAATTACTCCGTCGGTATACATAATAGGTACTTCACTACGAATGTCGAAAATCTAAATTGAGTGACAAATGTTTTTAGAATTTAATCTTCAAAGCATGAATTGTCTTATCAAAGCTCAAAACATCTGACATTTTAGAATATATTAAATTACTGTAAGCTTAGTGTTATATTATATGTTTTAATTCGTCTTTAATTTTTGTTATATTTTACAAAGAAAGGGAGTATAATAAAAACTTGATTTTTATGGGTTACTTTTTTGTCTGTCATGTCAATCGCGATGTTTGTTCGACCGTAGACCATCCGGAGTGACTCTCCCCTGGCTAGATGGCTTGGGACGCGACGACAGATGTCGCATGAGTATGACAGCGCTCTCTTCGCTTTCTGACCTTGGAGCACCGCCAGTGACATTTTTACGCACCGCAAACTTTTTATATAACTTAATAAATCTCGCCATTACATTCATATTTATAATATTGCCGCTAATCTTGAGTGAATCGTGCCGCTGCGTTTTGATCCGCCAGCACGCGAAATATAAAATATATTTTGAATTCCTACAAAAAAAGAAAACAAGCCTATCGAATTCAGGAAATTAAAATAAATAATCACACGGGAGTAACGCTGCAGCCAGGATCCAGCCATCTGGTACGTCAATTGGTGTCATTTTGGATGGTTTTGGGTCTGACATTGTCTCGATTGACTTGTTAAAGACGGTGTCCTTTGCACGGACAATTTATCTCCTTGGAGCTGTGTCTATTTACACGGCAAGCTCGAATAACCGTCTTTTATACTTCAGAAGGTCATGTGCTTATTTAGAAATGTAATATCAACGTTTATATATCAGATTTCATTCTTTTTTTGTCAATCCCATAATACATTAGATTAGGCATCAGAATTCCATTATGAACCACTTGTCTTGCTTTATATTACAGATTGCTGATGGCCAGAGTAAAATAAAACATTTAAAAAATCTTTAACTTTAATTGAATCTATTTTGAAATATTAAAAAATATTCCCACATCCATCACTGGAGGTTGATTCATCCGAGGAAGGCAGGTACCTACGCAGCGCGGTACAATGTGGAATTAGTTGCGAGCGTAAAGGGGGAGGAGCCGCTCAGTATAATGGTTCAACTCTCAACAATTTCTAAGGCGAAATAAATCCCACTTCCAGCACTGCCCTCCTGACGTTTCCCTATTGGAAACATGATGCAGATATATTGAGCCTTATCCGCGGCCCGGCGGCCGTGTGGTCTGCCTCAGGAGTTCACCGAAAAGTGTGCATCGACACTTGCGTATGCCAACGAAACTTGGAAATGGAAAATATTACGACGAAAAAATCCCAACAATGATCTTCTTCTCCTTCCTCAGGCTTCATCTCTCCGCTGCTGGATATAAGCCTCTTCCATTCCCTTCCATACTTCCTTGTTGTTTGCTAGTTGTAGTCATATCTTCCCCCCACCCCCACTTCCCCCTTCCAACGCCTCTTTTATTCTCCCAAGGTCTCACAGAACTCTGGGACTTCATCTTGTAGCATCCTGCCTTGCAACATGCCCTGCCCATTGCCATTTTAGTCTGACTACACAATTCATGACATCCACTACTGTAGTTCTGCACCTAATTTCAAAATTTATAATTTTCACTTAGACTTACGCTAAGCATGGATTTCTCCATGGATTGTTGTTTGCATTTGAGCTTTTTTACACTTTTCTTTGTAAGGGGCATAGTCTCCACACCATGGGTGGAGTATGCATGATTCAAAGGCTTTTTTTTTTGAGCTAATTATGATCTCTTAATTTTTGAAAATGTGTTTGAGTTTGCCAAAATCAGCCCAGCTCAATCCTATTCGTCTTGGCAATTCTGCTGTTTGGTTTTCTTTGTCCATTTTTGTTGTTGTTGTTGATTGTGATAATTTTACTCCCTTTTACTCTCTGGACTCAAAACAATGATCTATTTAACTCTATATACCGAGTGTAACAGAGCTAGTCTATATTTCAACTTATTTTTTGCAAAACAGTGGAAATTTCATCCGCTTCGTATTGAAGCGGATGAACTTTTATTAACACTGATTGACTTGTATTAATTAAGTCAAATATAATTATAAAAATTGAAAAGTTAATTTTTGGATTATTGAAAAAAAAATGCAAACTTTGATTTTGAATATCTCCATAACTATTTATATACATATGATGTCATGGTTGCTTAACCATTTTCAACTCATAATCAAGGCAAAAATTCACATTTAGATTATTGTGGACTAGCTCTGTTACACCCTGTATAACATGATATTATTAGGAAAGAAATTTATCATATCGAGTAGTTCGTTAAATTTGAACCATAATTTTTCTATTAAATTTAAATAATTTCATTTACTTATATTAATGCGAATTAAATTGTAATATTCGATATCAATTGAAGAGTCCATGGAAAGGAGTTGTCTGCTGTTTGCTGTTTCATGGCTTAAGTTAGATTTTTATGCAGTTTTATTGTATTTTATATGCCCTACAAAATTATCAAACTGACCAAAGGTAAATCGTATCCAGTTCCGAATTATTAGACAACTCTAAAATTATTTCTAAACTAACCTTACCTAACCTGTACCTACCTAAATATCAACCAAACGTAACCTAAATGAATTTGTCACAATAAAATAGTCTCCGATATAATAATAAATATATTGAATAGCTTCGCAGAGCAACAAGTCTCTTGATTGTAATTGTGTGGATAATAATATATGCTATTTGTTTCCTGATGGACGATTTACTTCAAAATTGTAAAAGCAGAGAAAGTTTGCAAGGCAATATGATTTAGTTTTATCGATTAGAGAGTATGTTATATAATATGCAGCAGGCATAATTGGATGTAAAAGATGAGTATTCTAGGTGTCCACGAAAGAAAAAATTAAATACATTTTGGACTGGCTAATGTCACAAACGTAAAAACTGAAAAAATAGAATTATTTTTAGTAAAATAATTTTTTTGAAATTTCATGTATTCATAAGAAAAAAATATCTTCGAATAAACTGAATATGGGTAACTATTATTGATAGATTTGTAGAGATTATTCATAATAATGAAATTTCATGTAAAATATAAACTACATATTATACCTATTATTTTTATGCAAGTTTAATTATAATTTTACCCTTCAAAAATGACGTACTTTTAAATGTACTTTTAAATGCCAGTTTCTAAAGAATAAATATTTACTTATTTATAGCCGACACCCATGAAATAGTAATGACGACTTTTATCAAAATATTTGAAGATTTTTTTTATATTTCCCCTGCCAGCGATTGGGCGGAACAAGAAATGGTTCGAGTCTTTGCTAAATCCTATATGTACTGTATTTTTGACGGGTGATGCAGGCTCAGCGACAGCAACATTGCTATTGCTGCTGCCTTCGGTTTTGCTGGCCCGGGGTTCAAGCTCTATCTCCGGCCGTTTTATTTGTTTTTTAGCCGTGAATTCGAAAGAAATTACGGACGCTACACGAAGTTGCGGGGATAGATAGATAGACAGACGGACGGGCGGACGGGCAAACAACGAAATTATTATGTTTGATAATATTTTACTAATCGAATTTCGAGAGTAATATTTATTACTTATAGTAATATGTTTATCTTTGTAGGGTAGCCCAGGGCTTAAGATCTGTATGAGCCAGCTCAAGTGATCACTTTACACAATGCAACGTTCACTTAAACTAGCTCATTCAGATCATAATCCTTCGGCCACCCTATAAAGTTTTCCATACACGCTTCCCATAAAAATGGCTTCGTCTCTGTGAGACTTCTATAATTTAACTTAATAAAAAATATACACTGATTGTTTCTTACGAGAACTGTTTGTGTAATATTATACATTGTTATGGAAGGGAAATTCAGTAAGAAATAATCGAACACGCTTGAAGATGTATATTAATTACCATCCATGAAAAGGTATTGACCTTCAGACCTTTTGTATGTGAGAATACTGACCCGACCACTGACCGCAGACACTGCGCTGATGTTTACTTAGGTACGTACTAAATATTTTTTTAATCTTTAAACTCTCGCTACAGAATGACTCTTCGAATGAAGTCATTTCTTATACATCTTTTCTTAGAGATATTAGACCTCGAAATTTTTATTTAAGTTAGGATAGGTGTAGATCTGTAAAGCTACGATAGGGTTACCAAGGGCGGATCCAGCTTTGGCGCCAGGGGGGGTCACATAGTCGTGGTCAAGTCACAAGAAGTTATAGTTTAATTTTGATTATAATAGATACAAGTAAAAAGTAGGTATTTTATTAATAAATGTAAGTACTGTACTACCTACTAAAATACCTTCCTATATTTAAATAACAAAATCAATTTTTCTTTTACGTCTTCTCCCGAAACGCGTTATCACTTCATCTACTTCAATGGGAACGTTTTTATGGACGTGGAGAAGTGCCAGTCCGGTTAGACGTTCTTCAACCATTGAAGCTCTTAGCCACGATTTGATTTTTCGTAACGTAGAGAAAGATCTTTCCGCTGTCGCTACACTAACAGGTAGTGTAGCCATAATACATAAAAAATTTATTATAGTAGGATACATCTCAATATCGCAATTTAAAATAAGGTCAGAAATCGACTGCGGGATGTTCTGACTCCTTGGGTTACATAGTGAATAGTAAGTAAACTTATACAATAATATTATAGAAATATACACTATGGCATGGGAAGGACTATAGATGTTTCAATAATCCCTTCAAATATTTGAAAGAATGCAGATTTTAAACATATATTTCAATTTACACATATAGAACATATAATTTAATTTGGATATAGATAATAGTGTGAAAGAACAGGAATGTGATATTTGAGAAGCGAAAATGTGCGATTTGGTTGAGTGTTGTTTACTGTAAATGGATGATGCAGTATTAATGACAAATAGCGAACAGGATTTATCCACTAAATAGGATGCTATATGAGTAAGAAAACTGATTTTATTATGAATGATAACAAATCAAAAATAATAATAAGCTTGAGTGGAATTTCTTAAATAGAGAGGGTCGTTAATAATATGGTTAAAAATGTTCATAGTTTTTCAGAATCTTCTGGCTGATGTGCCCTGATGACGAACCCTGCAATGTAATCCGAAACGATTCAGAGAGATCATATATGGCAGAATATCCTAGAAAACTAAAAATAATATGGTTAATTTTGATAAGATATACCAAAAATAATATATTTACATATGTATAGGATAAGAAAAAATACTTTTCTAAAGTTTTGAGCTTTTCACAAAAAAGGGAATAAATAATTTAATATTTAAAATTCAATAAAACACATTCATATTTGTGAAGTTGTAATTTTTCAGAACAAAGATCTGTGAAGTTTTTAAAACCAAATTAATTAATCAATTAGAAAGACATATAGAAAAATCTAATCCACGAAAAAATATTTTGGCTACTACCGGGATTCGAACCCGGGTCACCACCTTTCCGGGGCCGGTGCTAGCCAAAATATTTTTTCGTGGAATAGATTTTTCTGTATGCCTTTCTAACTGATTAATTAAATTGGTTTTAAAAATTTAATATTTATTCGATAGTATATTTTTTATATGGAAAATAAATATTCGTATATATGAAAGATTCAATTTATTTTCAAAATAATTTCTTTTCATTATTTTCAATGTAAACAATACGTCAGACCCCGTGGATGCCGTTGAAAAGTTAAAGATAAAATGGGATCCGCGTGACCTATGAAGGTCAGTGAGGATTCATCAATCTTTCCACGGAAGTTTGCCGACCTACCTGCTTATCTGAGCACTGAACGAAGGATTATTTAGTGCTGTCGGTTGTAGGCACTGCATTCAATTAATATTGTTTATTTTAATACAATTTTCGTATTCACTTACAATCATGAATACTATTTGGTATTTTAAGAAGATATTTTCAGGAGTTTAGCACTGATTGGTGATTGACAAGTAAGTATGTACATTCAACTTCAGGCAAGAGTTTTTGATGTATACTGTTGTGAGTAAATGAACTTTCTGGAAGACATTCGCAGAGTCAGTTATCATGTCTGATTTGTTCAAGAATATCTCTGACCATATGATTCTGAAGGGCCAAAAAAATTTATGAACATTTTTAAGGTATCGACATATTGAAAATGAGTAGATTCTATGGAGGCTGGGAGAACAATATCATCTGGCGTTTGAGTAGCTAGTTGGTGTAGTGGTCATGACGCTCGTCCAGTGATCTGTTATAATTTGTGTCCTGTTTCATAACTCTTTTGAAAACTTTTATTGGTCACTCTCTTTAATCTGTGGACTTTATGCATTTATATTTTCTATTTCAACTGAAGTATTTCTTGTATATATGAAACTTATAATTCCCACTTAATGGATAATAAGTAAGTTCCATTTGTTGTTTGTCCCTGCGCCTCGGAGGCGGATAAAAAGTTTTGTGTGGACACCTCTCCATCCCACTCACACTCCCATGAGTGTCAGCGGGACGATAAGCACGGCCACTTTAGCACTAAAAATGCCGAACATGGGTGGCGAAATTGTAGGGCCGATATGGGCGCTATTGCTCATAGAACGCCCCTGGGTGGTAAGTGGTGGGTCTTTCTTCTCTGTTTGATGGTTCGAGCCCCATTCCAGGTCACCAATAGTACTACATATTTTCATAGTATAAGCGTTTAGCTTATTTTGAAAATAGTAAGAATATTGATGCGACACGCATTCCGTGCTTGCATATCTATTTTATTAAATTAAATTAAATTAAAAGCGTAGCGCAGCGTCGTATAGTCGCGTTGATGGACATTTGCACATAGAGAATAATTTATTTGGATACTATAAAATATTATATTACCTTTATCTAACGAGAAAAAACATGTTTATAGCGATACGACAAGACACATAGCAATATATTTTTCTTTAGAGTACCGACCTACAGCGATGCGAATAATACGTAAAAGAATGTTGAACTTTTTTGTAAAACTATTCGCATAAATATCATAACATGTTTAACCATACGTACACCCTTTCACTCTCCATAACAGGTTTGTACTTTTCTCTCGACTGATTTATATGATGAACTAATCAACCCATCCTCCTCATACATATGCATAAATACCGCCACTCCGTGTCCCCATACGGGTGAGCGAAGCAAATGAGACAGAATCCGAAAAATTCCGATCATTACTTACATATTTCATTTCCACGTCGCCTTTAGACTTGCAACGTGTAAATTTATTTATCTTAATCATTATTTTCGTTTAAAGCGTACTTACTATATTTGGTAAAGCCAGGTATGTACCTTACTGTCATCATTGAGTATTCTACCATTTAACAATGTAATCAATTCTTTCTTCATCGAATACCTATGAGTATACGGTTCATGTTACCAGAAAATTCTAAGAAATTTTATTGATTTCGTTTTTTATAGATCTTAAATATTTATATTATTTTATTGCAGGTAGTTGAATTTCTAAGGTGGTCGAAAAAATCGAAAAAATCCCAGAATATTCTGTTTCAAAAAAATCATGAAAATATTGCACTAAAGAAATTTTTTTACCAAAAATGTTAATTATAAGTCCCTCTCCTCCTCAACCCCACTATTATAAATTTTAAATTAAAAGGAATGAAATTTAATAAATATATATTACAAAGTTAAGGATTTGAAAGTGCTAAAATCGGGCATCTTTTAATTAAATTGTAATAATTGTAACCATTTTTACATGGCAAAACTTCCATCAATTTTTAATAAACTTTAGTCAACGAGTATGTCTTAAAAATAATGATTATTCAGTTTTTCTAACCATCTCATAGAATATAATCGCTCTGTCGATTTAAATACCGGTTTTAAAAAATTTACACACCAATACTAGGGATTTTCAGTTGAATAACCCAGAAATATTAGAAATTAAGAGCCCTCTCTGAAATCTGTTTCCCTGAAATTGCCCTGAAAAAGGAGCGTCGCTCCCGAAGCATGTTGAATTTTTACAAAAAAAATTAAGTGTGGTTAAAACTAAGTTTTAATTATTTTGAAGAAGTCAAAATATAATTAAAAGTATTTCTTATAAGAAGAATCATCAAAAGAGGCAGGCATTTTTTATCCATTTTTTTGCAGGCTTATGCACATTAATGTCAGTATTTTGGACTAGCGTTACACCAAATTGCTAAGTACCTTATCAGGTGAAAGAATTTTTATCGTACCTGAATATTATTTTTGAAAATAAGGGCCTTTTACAATCGTTAAAAAATCCCGTCTGCACGAAAGTACTGGCCCGCGGGGATCACTCTATACATTTCGCTCAGGTTTACTAATGTTTAACATCACCTTTCTCGCTTCTTGGTTATTGTGAAGCAGACTAATGGCACGTCTGTATCCATGTATTATCACACAGAAAGCTCCGATAGATAGATCGAATGATACTCAACTATTGCTTTGAAATTTTGACACAACGTTCCATTCGAATATGCAAAAATTATTTTTATAAAACTTAACCCATAAAAACCAAGTTTTTATTTTACTCCCTTTCTCATTTTCGGGTTTCGTGTCTACCATATGAGTCGGAATCTCCATACAACTTGTATGAAAAAACCATTAAAAATTTGAAAAATCCAAAAATTATACTATAATAATTATTATTTTTCAACGAAAATTGGATAAATCTTTTTGATCATCGCCACGAGTCTGCTTGCAAAGTTTCAGCTCGATTGGATCACGGCAAAAGGGTTAAAAATCGATTCAAAGTTTTTTCGACGGCAAGCAAGCAAGCAAACGCCACGAGTTAATATAAAGGGAGTAAAAAGGCGCTGGTACGTACCCTTTCAATATTGATAAATGTTTAGATATATCTACATAACATTTTTCTAATTCAAATTTTTTGTTTACATTCGGTTGGTTGTCTTTGCGTAATAAAGCGTTTGAACCAATGATAAAGTGCACATCCGAGCTTATCATTTTAAACGACATTCCGAGATTCATAAAAACCTTTAATATAGCATTCTTATCGTTATTTCTTATCGTATCTTATATTTACTTATTATCGTTTATTCTTTAAGACCCGTCGGGTAACATTGGCGACATTTTCACCCTCCCCCATTACCCCTTCCTCTCTCCTAATATATTTTCAATGCAAATCTGTACAGTTCTACCGAATTATCTACATAAATATTCTTAAGGACCTGGTGGTAAACATAGGCCACATTTACCCGCCTGAAAATCCCATCCATCCCAGTCTAGATTACATGGTAACATATTTTTTAGAGGCTTTGCAAAACAATGTAACCTTTGTTTCTCCTCACAATCTTATTTTTAACTTAATCCCCAACCCGTGCAATACTGGGTACGAACCAGGGGCGTGCAGTGAGAACATCGCAGTATGCCTTTTACGTGTCCAATTATTTGGAAAAAAATCGGATACAACATATATTTCGCAATATTTCTATCACAATTGATATCGTAGCATTCATATTTTGATATATCGTAAAAATCTCTAGCATTAATATTTTATTTCTATTTTTTTTTCCAAAATATACGTTTAAAAAATGTCATGTTTCAATATTCCCACCGCACGCGCCTGGTACGAACAGCTATCTGTAATAAAATGAAAAATGTATACATATTACTATTATTTGTTGCATTTTTTAAATCCACAAAAATAATTGAACAAAAAAAGGATTGAAAACAAGAATTTTATAAATAATTAAATAAATACATATAGATTTTTTGATCGAAGGTGGGCAGCTTTAAAAATGCAGAATATTTCTCTATTTCTGACGAATCTCTTTTCACACACCGGGAGAAATGCAGCATCAGCACCCAACACGCGTTGTGTATTTACGACTATCATGTGTTAATGGCGCATCAATCAGGGGCCCAACGGATAGAACACGCTCGAGCGGGATGCTTAAAGTCGATATTTTATTCCAAAGTCGATAATTAAGACACCCCAGTAAGGACTCATCTCAGCCTGCAGATACCGGCTCACCTCTCGGGAACTCCGCATGTGATGTACGTCCCATCAGCCGCAATCTCGCGGCATGGGGTCCGCCGTATCATTTGTCCACGGGGCCCCGATGGGGCACCAGCCCCCCACGGTCTTTCCAGACATTTCACCATAATTGGGCTCCTCATGTTTACATTTCGTCCTGGAGCCGCAGAGCCGGATCTGCGCGGCCATCGGGCCTGCTGATTTTTTACTCGGCAGTGCTGCAGACGGCGAAAAAATTGGCATCGGCGCTGATTGGCTCATAAGCGCGGCCGAACGGACGCGCGCGGGTACTGGTCTTATGATTGGTAGCCATTACTCGCCGTTTAATTATTGCAATTATGGTTTTAAGAGCGGGTAATTAGAACTTGATTGATATTGATCTGTTGCCGTTTTTTGAAACGTGAAAGCCGAGCGGTGTGTGCGGTCTAGTGCGCGATTGTATTGTGGCTTGCGGAGTAATGTTAAATTAACCGCGTCTTATAAGGGCAGGTGCATAAATATTCATTAAAATTATCTACTAGCGATTTTTAACAATTTGTTGAGCAATCAGACAGTCAGTTGATACGCGTTATTTTATTTTAATTTTAATTGAATTAAATTTTGTATTACACATTCGTTGAATTATTTTGCCATTACTATAGTGTCACGACAATCTAAATCTAAAAAAATCAGATAGATATAATCGATTAATTGCACGGCTGCACGTCGCTCTAGAATATTTTGGAAACAATAAGAAATGACGGGAATATTTGAGAATAACATTTACTGTATAAATAAGCGACGCAATAGCTGTGAAACAGTTTTTGTTTTGACACAAGCAAACACCAGAGAAAACCGCTAAAACCGAGGGCATAGACAGATAAACGTGTGAAAAAGTATCTGCGGGCAAAATTTCTAGAGGCGATACAAATGGCGTGCATTAACATTTCCAGAGACAAGTAGAATATTTTCGAGTAATTTGTGTGAGATTAGTGCGAATAACAGAAGAGTGTTTAAGTTAAATTTGTGTCCAGTGACTTAATTGTTAGTATTAAATAAAACATTAATTAATTACAAGTGTTTCATTTAAACTATATATTTTTTTAATGTGCAATGACAGTTTGCTCCGTTAGTGAGCTAAGTAGGTAATGAGATTTTTGAGGTAAGTATCTAAGCAACTTTCCGTCTTATGCTTTTAATGCTATCATTAAACCCATTTGACATGAACATCGTTCGGTTCGTTTAAAAGTTGTACACTGCGCCTTACGGTGTGCCTATTTATGAAATCTGCTCTGCATTTTAAGACAGTGAATATTCGTGACCACGACTACGCAGAATTAATTCGATACGAATAGACCATAATTCCATAGTAAGTTTCGAGATTTTTCTTGTGATTTTTACCCCCAATATCACTGTTTTCGTGACACGAGACTGCGGTAATCGTATTCTTTCAGTAGATTAATCTAGTACATGGTGAAGTTGTTTTAATATACATAGTTATGTTACATATAAAATATTAGCATGATTATTTCAGTGGTAAGACGATTGCCTACCAAGTTCTTTTTCTTCTTCTTCAGCTTTCATCTCTCCACTACTGAATATGGTCCTCTTACACACCCTTTCATCCTTTCCTGTTGTTTAGTTGTTGCCATTTCTTCTTCCCCACAGCGGTGGTTTAGTCGGCCCATCTCTTTTGAGTTCTTCCAATGACACTTTAATTCTTCCAAGGTCTCCATCTTGTGGCATTTTGCCTTGCAACATGCCCTGCCCTCTGTCATTTTGGCTTAGCTGCACGGTCTAGTTCTATGCCTAATTTCTTCATTTATTATTCTCTTAGGCCTATACCAAGCACGGATCTCTTAATGTAGTAATCATTGCAAACATTTGAGCTTTTTTACACTTTTCTTCATACTTTTTTTAGGCCAACTGGGATCTCTACTAAGCACGCACTTGTGCTTTCGAGGAGCCCACCATGCTAGTGATATATTCACAGAACAAGGGCTTATCTTATTTTGATTAACAAGAAGAGTATTTATGGGATTTGTATTCCGTGCAATCGTCTCTATAATCTACAAATATTCTCACAAAATCGCGATATATTCATGACTTCACCCCATCACTCCTGTAATTCTATAAGCGAAGACTCCTATTATTATTATTATTATCCAAATGCAAGCTTTTAAATAATCACCATCAGGTGGCGTCGAACCGGCCATTACTTAGCAAAGACAGCCGATTGATTTCTGCTAGTTGCGTTATATTGATTGGTCACGACCGTCTGACAGAAATAAGACAAAAAAGAAGAAAAAAGTTCAAGGTAAAGTTTAGCAGAAGAAATATTAACAAAGTACAAAAATTATGAAAGAAATATCAAAGTATTTTTAATAATATGTAGATCAATATGAATAGCAAATTTTTAAGACCTGGTCAAGACCATTTCTTTGTTTTACATTAATTTATTATTTCCCAGACTATGTTAAAAAGCTACTCAATAAATTGTAACGCTGAAGTAAAACACACAAGTAAAAAATTGTTTATCCGATAATCTTTGTAACTCATTCCAGGATTTATAGCAACTTGTTACAGAACAGGTATTTTTTATTATAAGTACACTGTAATAAGAAGCTTAAACATACCCAACAGCAAGATTGCAAAACTATCTATTTTATTTTTCAATACTTTTTTATTATGTAATTTAATTAAAGATAACGCCTAGAAATAGAAAATGATTGATAAATATAAATTATAGAAGTCTCACAGAGACGAAGCTATTTATATGAGAAATGTGTATTAAAGTCTTTTATATTATGGCCCAGGGCTTAAAACCTCTATGAACTGGCTTGAGTGATCACCACCTTCACATCAATTCCAAGGTAAGAACATCCACCCATTATCAATTTTTTGAAATATTTGAAGCGACTATGCAAATTTTTTTTTGTGAAATTGTTTTCATAGATAATGCAGCAAATAATGATGTGTCTATATTTTTAATGCAACAATATCTACCTCTATATTTTCAGCTTATATAGGTTGTAAGCCTTGGGCTATCATATAAAAAGACTTCCATATATATTTCTCATATAAATAGCTTCATCTCTGTGAGATTTCTATAATTTATCTTAGCAAATCCCGCAGTGGACAAATCCAGTAATTGTGTTCTCAGAACATAGAAATAAACATATTATAAAATTGTATTTTCTTGAAAATTTTATTTTAAAGTACAATAAACGCCTCGGCAATGCAACTGAATATACCTACGAATGTATTCATTTTCCCAACTACCACAAGGTATCACAAATCTCTTCTCATCTTTACAATACCTATTCCTTATTATTTTTCTCACAAAGTTATTACGGACAAGTATATTTCCTCATTGGCATGCAGAAAGGCACCATCTGTCATCCGCGCCGTGGCTAAGAGGGTTTGTGTTGGTAATTTGTTGGCATTTATATCGCTATCTGGTCGGCCATTAATAATTTCGCCGAGTCCCGCCAAATGCACCCCCTACCCTCGCTGTCCGGAAATAAAGAGTTCCTGTATAACTTTCCAGTGATTTTTTTATTTTTTGAAATGCAAACATTTATTTTTATCTAAAACGTACAAAAAAATGTGCGATCCAATATTTTTGTGATGTTTTCGTCCCTTGCGTTAGGAGGAGGACTTTTTGGGTATCGGGAATCCAGTCAAATGCACTGTATTTTTTAAGAAACATCAACAGGTTATTGATTCTGATAAATAGTTGTATGAGGCACAGTTTAAATATTTTATAAACACTGCTTACTTACTTATTACGTACCACCGTGCCATTTTTCGCGGGGGTATGCAGAGAGAATGGTGCACCACAATCTTCTGTTCTGACACACAACTCTCGCCTCATCCTCATTGACTAGTTGCTTCAAATATTTTAAATAAGAAAGATAAAGAACATATATACCTACATCTTTCAAAAAAAATAATCTAATATTTGAATTTCTTAGGGTGGAATCGTGAACGTTACATTTTTCCTTTGATATCTTGGACCATGGACCATGAAAATTTAATTTAAGTTAGGATAGGTGTAGATCTGTAAAAGGCCTACTATAGGGTTACAGAGTGAATAGTAAACTAATACAAGAATATTATAGAGATATCATTATCAGCTGCGAAATCTATGTCGTAGGAAGGACCGTTGATGTCCCTAACACAATCCCTGAAAATATTTGAAAGAATACAGATTTAGAACATATATACAACTTTAAAAAATTTGATATTGTGTGGATGTTCTTTCGGTGAAATTAGTGAACGTTGTATTGTTTAAAGTGATCGCCTAAGCCAGCTAACATAGGTCATAAGCTCTGTGGCCACCCTGTGAAGACTTTTATACATATTTCCTATATAAACACTATTAAAAGTATCGTTTCCGTGAGACTTCCATCATTTATCTTAATTAATATATTTTATTGTATTAAATTTCCAATTTTCATTATACATTTTTTATCGGTCATCTGCATTTGCCTGCTTAAAATTAAATCAGCTATTTTTATGATGTTTGCAAAATCCAAACGAGTTGACCAAATAACTAAGTCAACCTTGTTGAGTTGTTAAAGTTGTCGTCTCATTTAGAGTTGGATTTATAATATATCAAGAAATATTTCTTTCTACCTATGTATAAATTCAAAACCTATTTGAATGCGATAAGAGTACCACGCATATAAAATATCATAATATTGATTTGCGATCTTCTTCCCCAGATGTCTACAAACAATTTTTCTTCTCGTCTTTGTTTACTGCCCGATGGTGGTCTAATCTCTGCTGATTAATAGCGAATAGTCGAGTTCAGAACCAAGCCTGTACAGGATCATTTATCTGCTATGGGAAACTCCTGTGCGGTGCATCGCTAGATTATTTATTTTCCTCCATAATATTGGATCGTGTATTACGCATGCGCGTACGTTTTTCATATTATTTAGAAAATTATATTATGTTATAATTCGTATTCAAAAATATCACGTGCTCTTAATAAATATTTCAATTTCAAAAATCAATTCGATTAATAAAGTATTGAAGTTGGAACGTGAAACATAATCTTTTGATGTTGCTTCCTAGTAGAGTGAATACATATGTATGTGTGTAGCTTATCAATTTCAAGAAGGTCTCATCCACCAACTTTTCTTATTAAAAGGTATTTCTTCTCTTTTTTAATAAAAACTAACTGTAACCTACCAAAAATGACGGTACTTTAGATGTCGGTTCCCCAAGAATAAGTTTTTATTTATGTATAAAAATGTTTATAAAAGCTTATCTATTTCAAGAAGGTCTCATCCACCATTTTTTCTTATTAAAAGGTATTTTTTTCTTTTTTAATAAAAACTAACTTTAACAAAAATGACGGTTCTTTGCATGTCGGTTTCCAAAGAATAAGTTTTTATTTATTTATAAAAAAAAAATGAAGAAAGAAAGAGGAAAAAATCATGTTGTAAAACAAGTTACGGACGGACGGACAACGCAATTATTATAACTGGGATGTGTACATGTTACGTACCATCAAAATAAATGGATATGAAGTGGCGTCTTCCTTGTCTACAATATAACTACGAGCTTGTAAATTTTAAAACAATTATGAAAAGGTCAAAGTAAATATTTCTTACAAGTGTAATGTCTTAGTAAATAAGTAGCGCTTTATTACAAAAAGCCGTTTTCTCTCATTAACTCGATCTGGAATAAAAATTATAGAACATGTCTATTGTAAGAAATAATTTTGTTTACTGGGGGATTAAATTATACAAGAATAAATTATTGTATTATAAATGGGTCTTTGACAGTCGAATTTTCATTTCAACCAATAAACGGTCATACGCCAGGGGGGATAATCTTTCGCTGTGATACGTTTACTTCTTCCAAAGAACTAGTTTAGTTCATCCCTGTACATAATGTATGCTCTGTTTTGCAAGCGATTTGTGCAAACATATATATATGTAAATAAATTTGAAATTGTATTGAAAAGGGAAAACAATTTTTTATAAATTCCTACCAGTAATTTTGCAATAGTTCATTTCATTCATTCATTCATCCTCATTCATCCGCATAATTGTTACGTCAATAATATTATTAATTAGGATAAATTATTAATGTGTCACACGGGTAACGCAATTTATATAGCAAAGTATGTACCTATGTGCCTTCATTGGGTATTCACAGAACTTATGACCCATCTTGACTGGCTTAAGTGATCAATTTCTTTATACAACGTTCACCCAAGAACAACCACACCTCTATCAAAAAAAACATTTTTTAAATATTTGAAGCAACGACACTATCGCCATCTATGTTTGAAAATTTGTAACTCCCTCGAAACAGTAGAGACGTCGCATTATTTGGTAGTTTTTTTGTGAAAGCAGCTCCTGCTATCACGCAAAAAAATACTCAACACCACACCAATTTGATTCCGTATATTGAACTTTTTACGTCATTCGTCGGTGTTTTATTATTTCTACACCGACACAGATTCGTGAATCATGTCGACCATTATCGGTCAATTTTCAATTTGTTTGGGAGTTCGTAAATAACTTAAACCTGGTTCCACATCTATGGTTACTGTCAGTAGTTATCTCAACTTTAACCGAGCCCATAACTTGCAGCGATTTGTTTGGGTCTCTAAGCGCATACAAATAATAACTGTAATATCTCATAATAACCCGGGGTAATCGTGATAAATGAACAAATCGAATGTTACTGAAATATTAATTCAATTATGTTCCGGCCGTTAAGGAGGTGAGGGTTTTATCGGTTACCTGGTACGTTATTAATTTAATATACTCGCGGCGGTCGCAGGCGCAACCAGTTTTTTAATGTTGAGTCGTATATATTTTGAGGCACTAAGTTCTCCCAGGTGGTAATAAGGATTTGATTTATGGAACCTTTTGGGACCTCCGTAATATTTAATTGCCGTGAAAGAGAGAACATTTTTATGGAACGAGAGGAAATATGAATGGATTTTTTCCTGATAGGTCCTGATGATACCCAGAAGTATTTAACTGTACTAACTAGAATTGAAAAAATGTCCTCTTGTTTGTTTTTGTAACGAAATTTTTAGATTTTGTTCGTATGCATTATTCAGGAAATTGTGAAAGGTGTCTGCTTAATTTTTTATTATTATTGAAGCTATGAAATTTATTTTTATTTTATTATTTTTTTTACGCTTCAACAGGCCAAGAGGTTCAAAAGTGAAATACATCACAAAACACCCAGGCTTGAGTAAATCACATAGATTAAATTGTGGCCTCACCGCGAATCGAACCCGGAACAATCGGTATGAGAGCCAATGTCATGCCCACTGTGCTACGAGGGCCGCCTGCCATCATTCTTCTTCTTCATCAGCCTTCGTCTCTCCACTGCTGGATATAGGCCTCTTCCTTCTCTTTCCTTTTCTCGGTAGATATGCCGCCAAGCGGTGAAAATGTTAGTCATAATTTTTTAAAATTATAATTAAATATTTTTATATATCTAATAGTACTGTGGCAATTGACAACAAATGATATTTAAGCATAAGTCTATACGTAATTGGTTAAATAAGTATAGTAGATATAATATGATATGATATAAATTAAACTTTTTAATACACACGTATTCTTCATGAAAAATTGATTATGAACAATTCGGAAACCGTTAAAATCCTAAAGAAAATAAAATCGGGGATAACTCTTATGAACAACATCACATTCCATAAAACATCTCTGATATTAGGTCTGTTCCCGTTAATGACCAAAAAAAACCTTCTCCACAATACAACCTGCTCTCATATAGGTTGACAACATTCTGTATTTAGGTTGGTTCTTAGTTACACCTGATGCTGAGAACTTCTTTTCTCGCACCTATAGTAGTGATATTGTACCTATGTGGATTACAATGTTTAGTTTAGTCTAAATTTAAATAACTGTAAAATATTTATGTATACTTTGTGCAAAACTTCCAAATCATAAATTTTACAAGTTTACTATGAATAAGGTAAACTTTGTAAAAATACAATTTGTTCGTGTAATAAATAAGATTTATTTTAATAATATAAATTTTCGTTAAATGAGTTACTGCTTTCATAAAATTGTTTTAGATTCGCCATAAATTATTTATTGTTGTGATGAGAAATAAGAACGTAAAATTAAATCACAATCATATATGTTTTCATATCATGCAATGCACTTGACATATAGAAGAGAATAATTTAATTTAAATGGATTGCAGCAAGTTCTAAAAGTAAATGAATTTATGGCTAGAACGTAGGTTGTGCCTTTAAATGTTTACCGATGTAATTTAAATTTTCAAGTTTGTGTTTACTGGGGTATTATGCCGTGTTGTTACGACCTTTCGGGCCGACGTTTCGGATCCCATTGCAGGGTCCATCATCAGGGCTGATGTGGACCCTGCAATGGGATCCGAAACGTCGGCCCGAAAGGTCGTAACAACACGGCATAATACCCCAGTAAACACAAACTTGAAGATTCTGAGTGGCCGTGAAAACCTAAGAACATTCGTAATTTAAATTTCTATAGTATTTTAATGTATTGCCATAATATTTAAATAAATGATAAATCTGCGATACATTAGTTTCAGGATATATTTCTTCCAAACAATATACTAAAATATTGTATTTTCTCCCAAAGTGAACGCATTTAAGTTCCTTCATTTAATTTTTTGAAAATGTTTATATATATATATATGTGTTCATATCATTATGCTCATTCTCAACTAACATCACACAATAGTGGTGCGATTAGGAAAAAATTATATTTTTAACAATTTACCAATTTACTATAAAGCGACAAATTGAGTAAAATTTCGTCATTATAGTCCAACCATTTACTAGAATTTTTATTTTATTTCAAGTTATCGTAAGTTATTTTTAATCAAATAAAGGTGATGAACATAAAATTATATTATCTTTCGTTTACAGATAATTCTTGAATTTAAAAAAATACTAAAATGAAATGTATGGGAAAATGAACTTAAAACATGGCAAATTTTTTTTTTGTTGGTTATCTTTACATGAGAGGAGTGACGGTATAGAAACAAAATTGTCGCTATAGAATTGATAAAAGCACAGGGTAACGTGTTTAAAAATGTCTATCTAAGAAAAGTGGAAGATTCAAAACAATTTTTGAAAATATTATGTTTATTTTATTAGCATTTATCAAAAGAATATCAATATTAAAATCGCTCTAACGATAAGATTAGTAAAAACTACATTTTTCACAAGTTTTGTCATTTGCAAAATGACAGTTTTTTCTATATCCCTCGTATATGAATGAGGATAATCAATTTTATTAAAAATGACTAAACCACAATGTTTTTGCAACTAAAAAAATTATTTATCAATTAGAAAAGACATAAAGAAAAATCAAATTAATGAAAAAATATTTTAACTATAATTCACAGAACTTTATTCTGAAATTGCAACTTCACAAAAATAATGTATAATATAATTAATAAAAAAATTAATTAAATTAAAATCATTAATTTTGGGAAAAATATTAATTCCGTAAAAAGAACGGCCATTCAAAAACATCGAATTACGAAACGAATCAAATTTTTCCCCATAGATTGAAGAATTGTTGTTCCACCTCGCTTCCTTTGATTTGAGATTCTGTACAATTTGAAGATTTGAGGTTGTAGTGCGCTCACTGTAAAGTCCGAATAAATCGTCCACCGGTGGGGTGTTGTACACCCGAGGGGGATTATTAAGGCTGGATAATAAAGAATTGCGGTCGTTTCTCAAGTTCGGCTCACACCCCCCACCCTCGCAGCCCCGCGACCTCTGACCCGGCCTGCGCGAATATATCTTTATCTGAGCTGCATCGCGTGATTTTATATTGCACTTCGGTCCGACACCGCGAACCATTTCACGTAGTCGCCTTGCACTCGCCGGAATTGATTGTAAGTAAAATTATTATAATAAAACATTAAATTTAATGTGGCAAAAACGCTGACATTTTAACTAATGTGTGCACTGTAAGAAAATTATGCGCGGCCGAAATGATCATACAGATAACCTTATGCAAAATTAATTCGAGTGGAGTATACAAGTGTTTAATTATCGTTTATTTATGAATTAGGTGAACAGCACACTGACCTTTCAACCAATGGATTGGAGAAAGGCTGTTATCATGCCTTTGTATAAAAGTAAAGTGTCACATACGGAGTGCGGAGAACTTTTCACCTATTAGTGCGTATCCAACTCTCGGGGCGGCCGCACGCTTTTTTGTTGAAGAAAAATACGGTGACCATGTCTGAAGATACCATTTTTTTTTTAAATAGAGATGCGAACACAGAATACGTATCGCATCAATATTTTTGCTATTTTCACAATCAGCTTAACGCTAATGCTATGAAAATAAGACTAACTTGTTTACGTCCTGGATAGGACTCAAACCACTAACCACCAGATCTTTAGGCGAGCGTCATGACTATTACACCAACACGCTACTCTGAAGTACCATGTGGGCTAATATGTTTACATAAAACTGTTTTCAAGGAATTCGATAAGCTATTCATCGAAAGTCGACATGATGTTTTACGACTTCCGCCATCACCCTGACTTTAATGCGATAGAAAAAAATTGTTCAATCATAAATGGACATATATATAGGTTCTATAAATGTCGACATGACGATGAGTTCCGTCGAAAAATTGGTCCAAAAAAGTTGTCATCAATCATTAGCGTTGAGTGAAGATATATCTACAGTTCTGTGTGCAAAATAGAATGCCAATATTTGGCATTTGGCGATTTTACCGATAAAAGCGATTTAATTTTTAGTGTGTTTGATGACGAAAATGATAGCACATCTGATTGCGATGCATAGTTATAATTTTTTAGATTCGTTAAAATATTTTTGTTTATTTTTTGTTATTTTTTCTATTTAATATTTTCAATATTATATTATTTATCTAATAAAATGTATAAATCGAATTATTTTGTTTAAGTGTTCCTTTGCCCTGGATCTAAATTAATAAACATGATTTAAAAAATATATGTACCTATGAATGATGTTAAAAATAAAATCAAATATTTTTGCATTTTTACACCATGATCACCCTATGAGCTTTGGCTTCCTTATCTGGCGGACACTCTACTATTCCAACTTTGCAATGTATTTTCGAGTGTATCCGGACAATGCACTTTCATGGCAGGAGTAAGAATATCGTTATCTTATTTTCTAATACAGTTGTGATGTGAATCTGCCTTCACCCAACATTCTATCTCAAGAAAAGAGAAAAGAAAAAATGCGTGATTTTTTAGATGTCATTTCCGCTATTATTATATCTGCTAGACAGCTAGAGTATTCTTTACAGATGGAATATGAATCAGGTAAATTATAAATATAAAAAATGCGTGACCCTTTTTACCCAAGTTTCTTCAAATTACTTACCGCTTAAATAAAATAATAATTTGTCGAGAACCGCCGCCAGGAAACACGGGTCTCCGAATTGCATAAACATGCAGGCGATTAATAATGTCACACCCCGAGGAGAATTGACACTTCTCTCAAATATCCACAGAGGGCCGAGCCGGCGTTGTTAGCCGGAGCGCCAACCATGTACCAGGCATGGGGCCCATTTCTTATGCCCGGTTAGACAATTTGTCAAGGATATTATTACATTATGACATGTTTTATCAGGTAATTAATTATTCGAATATAACTCAACATAATATTTTAATGCAAATACTAGAGATGTCGCGAGGTTTACAGAAAACACTCAATTTTTCTACGTTTGCGAAACATATTGAGATTTTTAAAAATATATTCCAAAAAGATTGGTATTGTTACGAGAGCATAAGCCAAGATGATGGTCCTTAAAACAGATCCTTCTGAGCGTAGGTATCCTCGGTATAAATGAGTGTCCTGATTTCAAAACAAAATAGAATTGACTGCTCAATTGCTCAAATAAGTATTTTAAAAAATATAAAAATACCAAAATATAGAAAGTTCCTTCGTTAAGTATTCATCATATTTCTGATGTTCATGATTCGCGTAAAATTTTTTGGTATTGTCTATAAATAAAATTTACGACATGTAAATCTTGTCTATGACTTACACATTTGTCCTCAGATATTGCCTATGAAATTTCAAAATGTACTGTATTATATTCGTGTTACAAACCTTAAAGTGTTATATTTTCTTTGTTATACTTATTTGAGCGCCAATTCAGTTGTATTTTGAATATCGAAGATATCTTGGATTTAGCCGTTACGAGATGGTAAATAAAAGAAAGGGAGTAAAAAGAGGTTAAATATAGAATCCTTCGTAATATATCGATGGCGACAGCAAGATACAAGCCTCTAGTATCTTATAGAACAGCACTCTAGGGTTATCTACAATATTCAAGAAACGTCTTTAAAACGTCTATAACCAGCGTTTGGCGTATGTAAAGCGGGACCGGCAGTTACGCAGGAGGGAGTGTTTTTTTTGACATTTCGATCAGTGCGAAGTGTGCATAGGACAATGGATGGCGGTGTGCCCAGTCGTGGATAGATATCGGGCGAAATAATCAAACGAGTTCTTATTTAAGTGGCGAAATAAATAAATGCGACTATTACAAGCGAGAATTGGACAAAATTTCCTAGCGAATGTTAAATGAAGTGTTCATAGACGAGTGATACCTTACAAAATAAAGTTATTTAAAGAAAAGCGTTAAGTTTTATTCTTGTAAAGTGACTTTATCCATTTATCTCGGGTATCTCGTAGCTGGTAGCAATAACTTCGAAGGAGTCTTCTTCATTAATTTACACATAAAATTTTAATATATAAAAATATTTCTTAAACTTAGAGTGAAATGTTGACAGTTAAGGAGATAAGCGACATCAACATTTGCTTAATTTTTTCAATATTTCCGACTTATTTTCAGTAAAATGTTGGAGTACAGTAACTTATATTTATTTATATATTATAATAATTACACTTTTTACACTTAGGTTATAATGCCCCACTAGAAGAAACCTGTTTTGGGGCAGTTATTTTCAACAATTTAATACCTTTTTCAAAAGTTTTGAAATAAGAAAAAGTGTAAATAGTAAATTGAATATTATATAAACCAGGTTCATTTTACAAATAGTTATCTTTTAAATTTGTTTTCATGTGAGTAATTAATTATTTATTCATTTCCCATGTATTATTTGTTTGTTGTCTGTACTTCGATTTTTTTTTGTTAGTATACGTTGCATCCTGACGAAGGAACCATTGGCCCTGAAACATGCAATATATTTTTAGCAATTATATTGAAACAATTTAATACTTTTCTTATTCTTAGTTGAATTAAATTATATAATATAAGAAAAAGTATTTATAAAACAGATAATATTAATGTAATAAAAGTAAACTAAAATGACAAAAATTCTTCAAAAAATGTATTTTTCAAACTTCTGCAAGGTTTAAATATTTTTATTTGATTTGCATCAAAGCGAATAAATCTTTAATATTTCATATATAAGTTACTGTAGTAATAGTCCGGCCGCTTTTCAAGTTATCGATCCTCAAAAAAACATTTTTAGTGATAAAGCGCCGTTCCCTGTGTTAAAACCGACGGTGAATTTCATTTCAATTTCAATCAAATTTCAAACCAGAGAAATAGGATTACTGCTCGTTGTTTCTCTGTGTAGGCGGAAGGAAAATGCTGCGATCGGGATCAAATTTTGCACACGTAATCCCAGTCGTACACGTACCAACTCGATGGACGCATGTGCATAAAGCAGTATGACAACCTTGAAAGTATGTTGTGGTGGAAAGTGTAAATCATGTTGGTCTATTTACTTATTTGTGACATCCTTTCTCCCCTTCTGGGAGTGGCTGTGAATACTGGTCGCCTTTACTGCTTCTCTGTCGGGCTATCAAGTAGCATGTATACGTATTATAAGATAATTAATATATTGTTTTTTATTCATTTGTTCATTGCTAATATTTACATTCTCTTTCAATAAACTTGAAACCCAACAGATGCATAAAGGGATGGAAAATCTAAGTATCTTACATTGTATTCTTCTTTTGTTTCTACTTTATTTTTTCTTTCATAATCTTTTTTTTCTCAAATACTGACGCAGCTTGTAAACTTTAGTTAATAATAAATTCACGGGATGATTTGCAGAGAGAAACTGATGAGGAAATAGGTACATCCATGTGGTGGGTGGGTCTCCACCCCTTTCTGCTTCTCTTATGGTTATTATTATTAGCACAGTTGGGTTTTGACACTTGACATGATTTCTTTATCACTGAATATTAGCAGGATAGTTAGCACTAGACGCCTTGATTTTTCGGTCTATTTCATTTTCCTATCTCCCGTCGCTGAAAATTTCCACTCCGAGGGACTAAGTTTGGCTGCGTCCCTTGGGTCCTAATCGTCCACACCAACTCTTCCTCCTCGTGTCTTTATACAACCATTATCAACATTATCCCCACCCTAATAATAATAATTTTGAATGTCCATCCGTTACAGTAACTAGTATTCAAAATTAGTATGTAGCTGATCTCATTCCGTTTTCGTTATTAAATAAAATGAAAACATTATTAATTTTTAAAAACTAATTTGATTTCAATAGATTTATTTTAGATTTATTTCCCAATGCCCCTCTTTGTTTAGACTAATTAATAAAAAACTAATAAAATGAATTACTTAATCTAAAATAAAAAGTCCGTCATTATTGACGGATTATATCTAGTTGAAGTTCTTAATGTTCATTCCCACGTGAGTACAAGCTTCTTTAATAATTCTTTCACTCTTGTAGGTCTCATTTCTAGTCGAAAAAAATTTAACAATTGGAAATTTACGGTGACCATTTTCCAGCGATCAAGATTATTTTTACTCGGTCACGAGAAAAAGAAATACCTCTGTTAGGAGAGAAAATTCCAAGATTTTCTTTCCATCTATTTTCTTTTACAATATTTTGATGGTAGGTTTGCTCCCCATACGCAGCGTACCGCCTCCGAGGCTTTAAGTCTCCTTAGGGATGACCACTTACGCTGACCTAAATGCTCGTTGATAAACGAGAGAACTATCTGGGGAACCTTCTGAAACAAGTAACTGTGTATTTATAAAATAAAATTAATAAAAGCCTATCCCTTTTATGCTACGCTTCACCCGGGCAAAATTATCCCAAAATAACATTAGAAATAAATTGATTAAAAAAATGTATGTTAATAAATTAATAAATTAAGAAATGAAGGCATTAATAAATAAATAAATTAATAAATCAATAAATCAATAAATCAATAAATCAATTAATTGGTAAATTAATAAATCAATAAATTAATAAATTACAAAGTAAAGAATGAATATTTACAATTTTTAAATAAAATAACTCTTTGTTTAACACCACTTTATTGAGTTTTAACCAACTAGTTTCGACTCACAGCTGAGCCTTCATCAGGGTCTAAACAAAAACAGAATCACAAACAGTTAAGAAAGCATTAAGGGAAGAAAAAAATAGTACATCAACTGTGGTGAGGGTTAGGTGAAAGAGAGAGAGGGTAGGGGTGGGTGTAGTTAATTGCGAGGGGAATATATCTAGAATATACAATCGATAAATCTAGTTATTTCTTTAGCAAATTGTTTTTATTTATTTTTAAAATAATTTTTATTAAAAAGAAACAAAAACTATTTACTAATATTGGAGGTTTTTACTGTGAAAATGCTGAACGTTGCATTGTGTAAAGTGTCTATTTTATACATACATGTTTCCCATATAAATAGTTTCGTTTCTGTGAAAAATTTATTTTAACATAAATATATAGGTATTAAGTTTTCTTAGTAAATTGGTTGGGGTAATAACTGGGTTTTATGGTCATCACTAATTACCACGTGATCATTGTAGTGAGGATATTATAAGGGATATACGACATTTGTAACGTTTTATTTTCACCTGTTTCATGTTTTTCTCTGAGATTAAGCAATTTTCGGATTTTAAGCATTTGGCCATAGATAAAATTCCGTCATCTCTTCATCATCCACCGCATCATTTTGATCACCAGTTTTTTTTTGTCTTGTCCTATTTTAGTAGTAACGTATCCAAAGTAAGAAAGAATTATTGTCCTGCATGTTGTAGAATGCTTCAGTGATGGACAAACCTTTGGTTACTAATCAAAAAAATACAAAAAAAAAAAATCTTGTCTAGTACCGTTGGATGCCCGTCAAATTGCGTAAAGACAGTTACAAATCATCGATACAAATCTCATACAATGGTTACTGTATAACCAGTTAAAATTCCATCACTAGAAAGCCTTTCTTTAGTACTAAGTTCCCGAGGAGTATAAGCAATCGTTCGTCTCCCAATCCATGGTATCCGTTACATCACGACTTAGGAAGATTAAAAAATAGTATTTTTAAAATATGTAGTAAGATAGGTCACACTTTGAGAGTCACAGCCTTTCTCGTCTGTTTCTCTGAGCTCGCTCTTGCTCACTATCGGTACCATTGTTCATTCAATACCGCATGCATTATGCGCCGCCGCTGACGGAGCTGACGCGCCGCCATCCTCGTCCTCACCAGATGTTGGGGAACATGTGTTTACTACTTTCAATTTTAAATTACCTTCTGCCTTCCAATTAAGGACACCTACTAATTGGGATTTTATTATTCTCGCAGATATCCCATCATTTAAAAAGTCTCTCCTGCGCAACAACCATTATCTTGCCAATTTTCTGAACCCCCATAATATATAATAACAATTCTTTATCTACATGATCGTACTGCATACTGATGCATCAAATATATCGACGGTTCCTAGGTATATTTTCGATTCTGAAAAAATTCGATTTTCGCTTTGGTTTTCTTAAATTTGTTGAATGTTTACAAAAAAGCAAATATAAAGGAAAATGAATTATTTTAGCATTATCCGAAAATATAAAGTAAATCTGACAGTTAAGTATAGTAAAACGAAAATTGTTTTTTTTCAGATTTGACAATACCTATACGTTGAGATCGTCGATATGCATGTCGCTAAAGAAGGCCGAAGATAATTGTAATTAGGATAGTGGACTTATTGACTTAGACATAGAAAACGTTCAACTCACTTGGATGTTTTCTACAAAATTTCAGCACATAAAGGTGTCATAGTGAGCTGTCCAAAACCGAATACAACTAATTTTTAGCATTTGTGGGTTGGTCACTTTCTGCGTAAATATGTCCAGTATTACTCTCAGAGACCCTTTATCTTCCTGACCTTTACATATTAATAGGATATAGAAAATAAACACAACAAATAAATTTATTTATGGTTTCAAATGTTCATAACATTAGCGCTGTGGTTAGATACACATAATTATTAATTTAGGTAAATAAATAACTGACTTTATACTAACCACGTT
This sequence comes from Agrypnia vestita, assembly GCA_016648135.1. Classification (NCBI taxonomy): domain Eukaryota; kingdom Metazoa; phylum Arthropoda; class Insecta; order Trichoptera; family Phryganeidae; genus Agrypnia; species Agrypnia vestita. The sequence continues at coordinate 54,469 of JADDOH010010285.1, forward strand.
GATTATTTTATGTTTTATAGAACAATTAAAATTATTTCGGATACATTTTAATTTTGAAGTAACGAGTATATTTGAAGCATCAAATTTCTTCGCTTCATAATATTTTTAATGCAGTAATCTTTTATTTTATGAAAAATTGCAATTTAAATACAAAAAAATACCAGTTTTGATTATTTTCGCAACTTTTTTATTTTTATTAATTTTTTTTTTTTTTTTACATCTCAGACCCACAAATCATCACATTGATATTTGTCTGTAGGTGCATCAATACATATATATAAATAAATTGTATTTACCAGAAATACATTCATATTAATTAATTACAATAGATCTTATAAACTCAAATACAAATTAACAATACTATACAACAATACAAGAAAAAATACAAATATTACCAAAATCAAAATAAGTCTCTTTTATTTAATAACATATTCATTAATTCTGTATTTTGCCCTTTTTTATTAATATCCATTTTGACACGACATGGGATTTTATTTAATATTTTTGGTATGACATATTTTAATGTTCTTTGTCCATATATATTTATATTAATTGGCATAGAGCCTTGTTTCTTGAAGAGTTCCTGTATATCTTTAGTAGCACTTTCTTTATTTATTAATTTTAACTTGTATAATTGAATCTCAACCCTACAAAATACTGCTGCGCATATTTCGTAAACTCTCATCGGGACATATGTGAGAATGATAACTATTAAAAAAAGCAATCGTCTTCAATATTTATTGCATAAATTTATTTATTTTAAACGTAACGGCATTTACACTTTGAAAGAATCTACCTCAGTTCCTATTTACGAGATGTGGAACTCTATCACATTAACATTATTTATAGTAAGTATTCTTTATAGTCTTTTACAACCTTAAACAAATACTATTCATACAGATAAAAGTTTATCACACATAATTTAATACTCCTTTTTCAAGTACACGGAAAGAACGACTTTGCTTTGAAACTCACCGAAAGGATTAAGGGAGAAAACGCGCACTTTTGAATATTTTCAGGTCTAAAAAGGCGGAGCAAATTCTTAATCTATCGCTTTTCTGTGCTGACAGTACTACGGATGTAAAACCTTATGAAAAATAAGAAAACGTTATCAAAATAGATATAAGAATTAATTCTTAATCTGTTATGGTCAATTAACGATGGATGGCTTATTCTTATAAAATCAGAACAGACTAAGAATAATAACCTAAGATTATTGAGGGCGTCCCAATAAAAAGGGTCTAAACGTAGGCAGTACATAGGGTCATAAAGTGATTTTATTGTTTCAAAATGGTCTATATAACAGCACTGCACTACGAATGTCGAAAATCTAAATTGCCTGACAAATGTTTTTAGAATTTAATCTTCAAAGAATGAAGTGTCTTATCAAAGGTCAAAACATCTGACATTTTAGAAATATATTAAATTACTGTAAGTTTAGTGTTATGTTATATGTTTTAATTCGTCTTTAATTGTTGTTATATTTTACAAAGAAGGGAAGTATAATAAAAACATGGTTTTTATGGGTTACTTTTTTTATATATATCCATTCGGTAGTAACAAATATGACGGATGCCGGCAATTTGACGATGTCACTGGGATTGCTCAGCAACATGAATGTACAAAGAAAACATGAAATTAATGTCAAGTAAATATCTCTACTGTAAAATTTTGTTTTTGCATATACAGGATGTAATAGAGCTGGTCTCAATACTTTACAGGTGGATTCCTGCCATGATTATGAGTCGAAAATGTTCAAGAAACCATGACGTAATACCAATTGTTATTGAGTTATTCAGTATCAAAGTTTGCATTTTTTTTCAATATTTTTTATAAAACGTCAAAGTATCGTTACAGTAACTCATGTAGTTAGCAAAAAATTCATTCTTTTCAATAAAAGTTAAATAAAATTTTTAAAAAATCCAGTTCGTATGTTTTCCAATTGGAATTGGAAGGTTTTTATCATTTCATTTGCAATTGGAATGTTCTCCAATTGGAATTGGGACGTTTTTATCATTTTATTTAACTTTTATTGAAACAAATCAATTTTTCATATTCGATATAAGTTACTGTAATAGTTAGTCCAACGTTTTGCAAAAAATAAGTCAGAATTATTGAAAAAAATGCAAACTTTGATGTCGCTTATCTCCTTAACTATTTATATGGTCATGGTTGCTCGAACATTTTCGACCCGTAATCAAGGTAGGAATCTACCTGTAAAGTATTGTGGGCTAGCTCTGTTACGTCCTGAATACCGTTTTCAAAGGGAATAATACCCTTTTCCCCTTATGAAATCGTTCGTTCGTTGGTTCGTTGAGCCAAATGATGACGATGCTTTTAGACTTTCCAATGCAACCAGTTAACTTTCATCCATTTTTTTCCCGTATTTTTTCATCCAAGAATGAATGTATTAAAATCTCCATCAATAGGAACGAGCTCTAGATGAACAATTTATTATTGTGCATGTCCAAGCGGTAATTGAATGAGTTACTATCTGAAAACAATAACACCGCGCGCTGTAATTAATTATCCGAAGACATTTACAACATTCCTACGTCATCGGGGGTACCCTGGTGCCTTCGTGTACTGAAGGCGTAGAGAAAGTTAGCCTTGACCACAATAATATAATTTTTAAATATTCCTGACTTATTTTTTGCAAAAAATTGTACTATCTTTACAGTAACTTATATCTAATATGAAAAATTCATTCGTTTCAATAAAAGTTAAATAAAAGGATAAAAACTTTGTAATTCCAATTGGAAAACATTCCAATTGCAATTTTTTCTGGGTTGTTATTATTTTATTTGAAACGAATATTTTTTCATAATTGATATAAGTTACCGTAACGATACTTTGACGTTTTGTAAAAAAATAAGTCAGAAATACCCATTGAAAAAAAGCAATATTTGCTATTGTACATCTCCATAACTATTGATATGAGGTCATAGTTGCTTGAACATTTTCGACTAATCATCAAGGCAGGACTCCATTGTAAAGTTTTTGCTAAGAGACACTCTGTATTTGAATTGCAAGAACTAAAATTTTATTATCTCAGAATGCACATTTTGGAAAGGTCCTGCATTTAGGGCGCGATACAAGAGATTTTATTAAATTTTACTTTATTTGGGATTTATATAGTATAGTACAAGAAGAACAGAGTATAATATGATGTACAAAAAGATTTAGCCAATTATATAATTCTATTGATGAACAGATATCGAAGAGAGAAATAATAAATTATATACAAAAAATGGCCGGTAAAACAACATACATTCAATAAGTTAAAAAATATCAGGTAAATAAGTCCACATGGGGACAAGGGATTAAGGGAAGGGAAGGTGGAATGCGGATGGGATTAAGAACTGTGTGATGATAATTAAAAATATTAAGAGTAGATAGTCTATGTATTGGCGCTTGATTTAAATGTACTGATATTTAAATATAGAGAGTATGTATGTAAATTTGTGCTGTTCTGATTTTGATTTTTGTTTTAGCAGTTTTTAAATGGTAGATAAGGGCAAATTCATACTATTTCGTGATCTCACGTGCGTCCACCACATATAGGTACCACAGATAGAGAAATAAGTAAAACTAGTACTAGTACATGGATTTCATATTGCGAGGAATTGCCAAGAAGGACCCATCACATACCCAGTGTCGTTTTGTGAGCAATAGTTCCCATATGGGCCCTACACTTTCGCCACCCAATTTGGCATTTTTTTAATGCTTAAGTGGTCTTCTTCTAAATGCAAGCGTTGCGGGTTGGCATCCACACACAACCTCTTCGCTATCTACTAGGTGCAAGGATGAAGAGGGGGAAGCCATAGTTACAGAAATAGGATGCAAGGAATAGGAAGTAAAGTGGGACCCACCACAGACCCGGCGCCGTTCGAATTTTAATAAAACGTATATAAATGACGGAGAGTTATCAAGAAAAACCAGTACATAGCGGTTACACTCCAGAGGGAGGCCTCCTGAGGATTTCCCAACGAGAGACCCACACCCGATTAAAGGATCTGAAGTATGACAGGTTGAACGCGTTTCTCACAAGATCGGAGTTTACGAAGGAAAATCCACCTATACCCCTTCTCGTCTTCTCGACAATCATCAAGAATAGGGCATTCTTTTAGTAGGTGCTCCGGTGTCTGCCTCACGCGACTGCAGGTACACCAGGGGTCACTAGCAAGTCCCAAGTCAAACAGTTTGCTTCTGAACTCACCATGACCCGAAACCATCTGCATCGTGAAGTGGTCCAACATTGGAGGACCGCCTATACCCCATTCTCGAATCGATACTGATGGAAGGAAAGTATATGTCCATCTCGCCTGTGTCGCAGTATCCCACCTTTCCTGCCAGACTCTAAGAGTCTCTCTGCTAAGCTCCGCGCATTGTTCCTTGAATGTAATGTTATCTGAGGGGCTTAAGTAACCTAACTTTCTTGCAAGGAATACAAGAAAGTCAGGTTACATTCCTCCACTTCTATCCGTTTCTCCTCAGACTTAAGACGATTCACCGCGGATTTATGCGCACGTCCGCCGGCTTATTTATCGGGACCTGCGCGCCGCCATTATGCGTCAATTCGGACGCATTCAAATTGAGTTTTTACACAAAAAAATCCAGAACGGATGGAGCGCCGGAGTGATGCCTGAATGGGTGCAGTTTGTCTATCTATCCGGGCCGCGACAGCGCGGCGTCTATCCGCGGACAAGCCGTCACTGCAGAGCTCCGACGCGGCGAGCAGCTCCGCAGGAAGGTCTCGGATGCAATGAAAATCAATGAAAAGTAAGACTATATATTTTAATTTTATTTACTTGCTACCTTTATGTTACCCGGTTTCGCCAGAAATTTAATTTCTTGTGTAGGTACATTATTGTAATATATTCACTAAAAATTATGCTGGCAAAAAAGATAAGAGAATTCATCAAATTTTTTTACTTCATTCATATTTTCTATTTAACAATATCACTAACACTACCAAATGGCACTATGTACACACTTTCATAAATGTACTACGATTTCGCGGTAATTGTAATAGTTATAATTGATAAATTTAAATTGGCATTTTGTGAAAAACTGAAGTAAATTTCAGCAATGTCGTCTTATTTTTTACCAGTTACTTAGGCAATTCAAAACCTCGTTTGGAATGGAATATTGCGATCAAAAAATAGTCGCGTTGGCCTAGAAATTTCAGATGAAATAATTTGTGTAAGTATTACGACGCAAGAATGCAGCGTTTGAGAATTTTTGCTGCTTCGCTTATACAAATTTAACTAACTTGCCATCACGTAGGCAGAGAGGATAGAGCGCCATACTCTTCTGTCCTGACGTAAAATTCTCGACTTATCTATATTCATACATTTTCGCATGCAAGCTCGACGATTGTAGAGGCTTCTGACGGGACCATCTTTTAGTATCTGTTTAATCTGGTCACGCCACGTCTTCCTCTCTTTCTGGCGTCGTCAACACTTGCATTACATATATTTCTAACCATTCTTTCCTCATTTATTCGCTCAACATGCCCAAACTACCTGAACGACTCTGTTTTAATTCTATGAATTATGCCACGATCAGCTTTACATTAATTCCTAATATCTTTACTTTACTCTAAGGGATCTCATCTCCGCTGTATTCAATTTACTTTCGTTCCTATTCTGCAAGCTTCACTTCCATACATCAGTGTCGGTTTTTTCTACCGCTAGTTTCGCCTCGGTAGACATATTTTTTTTATTTATTTATGGTTTTTGTGTTTAATTTGTAGAACTCCATATTTATTTTTAGCGAAATTTAAAATAAATGAAATTTTAATAAATATTATTATTAAGTTCTACGGTTAAGTATTTTTATGTGTTTCGGCTTGTAAGGCCATTATCAAACAGTGGATATACCACGTACAAACGACTTATTTATAAACTTTTAAGTTTTTCTTCTTTTTTCCCTTTTAGAGTAATTAGATATTTGTGGTGAAGCCATGTAGTAATGTTCGTTTTTTCCCGGGCACTTATCATTAAAGGTGCCTCGGTTAACGTTACGCTTAATTATCAAAATTTCCCGTTAGCTGCAAGTGTTATTTATAAATATTATTTTAATTTATGTCCTTGATTATTGGTTTTTTAAAAATATTTTGAAGTTGAGAGAAGGTAATTTTTTGTTGATTATTTAAATTTTTAATATTTGGATCCTTTTTATATTTATTTATTTCTAGTTGCTCAAGTAAATTTATCCTAAAACCTTTTGTTTCTATATGTAAAGGTTTTGGTTCGTTATCACCTTGCGGGACGTGGTTTTCATTTAATAAATGGGCCGCAAATTTTGACTCTAATTTCTTTATTTTTTTAAATGAGAATACAAACATCTGTTTTGTAAACATAATGCTTAATGTAAACCATAATGCAATAATCTATGGTAATTTAACAATAACCAATCCCACGGATTGAAACCCAGGAAGGAAGGACAATAAACAATAACTTAGCTTTCCAATTGCAGCTCAATTTAAACTCGTTTTTTCTCATACACAGTGTGTACGAGAAACCAGACGTCTTGTACATGTTCCAACGTCGTTTCTTATTATTTATTTTTAAAACCACCAACCAATTGATTCTATTGCCATAGACAATGAGATAACGAATGTGACGCAACAGTTGTCGCTTCCGATACGGTGAAAGGACGAAGGCTTTGAAATGCCGACGTCTCGGGAGGCTTACTGCTGGCGCGCAACACTTATCCAGATACAGGCGGAGTTACGAGCTTCCACGGGATGACTTAGGAACCGAGAATGCAGAAACGGAATGAGGTGCGTTTTTATGGAGGCCGCTTCTTAAGGGCAGGATTAATGCACGTAGTGAAAGAAATAGCCTAGTCTCGCCTACCACATACCGCGCACGGCCTCCGAGGTTTATGGTCTTCATAACGCATTTGTTTCCGGAAGCTCTGTACCAGATGGCCGACGCGCCCAACAACTAAAATGTAAGGATAGTGATTTTTTTAAATGCTATCCTTATTCGAATTAAACAGCGTACCTACAACATATAATAAATTCAATGTAAAATAATGGTTATCAGTAATGTTAAGTTAAAAATAACACGAATGCATGGCCTAATAATAACGACAACATTTCAAAGTACCTATGTACCTACATATCGACTGCCCCAACGAACGAGGCAGTAACTCAATATTTTAGCTATTTGAGTTAGTACCATTTTTAGGTTTAGGCCGCCTATCTACAGCAAAGACAGCAGTATCTCAAATGCAATATTTAACAGATAAAAATATGAATTTTACAAAACTAGTAAATCAGTTAACCATTTTTCTTCCATGTAATAACGAAGTAGGTAGGAATGTAAATTATAATAAAATATCTCAATTACTAGTAAGATCGTCTTAAATATTACTTACACACACAAAAAAAAATTGAGAAGATTCAAAAAAGAATTAGAAATCCGGTTCGAAACTTAAAAGTGTTCCTCTGAAAAATCGATTTATTTGAGCTACTGCCTCGATCATTGGGCAGTCGATATTTCCAGATTGAAGATATTCGTGTTTTAATAATTCATATATTGAAATGCTATATGAAGGGATTTAAAAAAATATACTTCAACACGATTTTTATTTTTTATAATAAAAAAATATAAATCGAGATACAACAATGGATACTTGTATTACAAGGGAGAGTCAAAAATTATCCGCACTATCGCCATAATATACCTTCAAGGTTGTCAATCTGTATTGTTTGTTATTTTTATGTTGGTATAACTGCGGTCACATGTGTGAAATTTGATCTGGGTCGTGGCATTTTACTTCCGGTCTAGATACGTAAATATAGTGAAAATAAAAACTTCCGCTCCGCTAGCAGCTTGCACCAAGGAGGAACAACGGGCAGTGATCCGATCTGGTCGGCGGGTGTGGAAGAGGCTGAAATTCATTTTATCACAATATACGTATATCAGTGGATAATTTCCGACTTACCTAATGTTATACATTTTTTTGAAAAAAATCACATTTTTTCGTCTCGCTTTCGATCAGTTACATAATAATATATACTTTTCGATCAAAAAACCGATGTGATGTGTTTAGTAGAACAGCAAATTATGTCTTATCTTATCTTATATATTCTGCCGTGTATATGTGACCTCTCTAGCCAGCGTTTCAGATCCTATTACAGGGTCCATCATCAGGGCTGATGTGATGAGTATGTGTTGAGGTGTAGGTTTAGTACTGGCTTGCAATAACCGAAGTCAGGGTGTGTCCCAAGTTTGTGTTAGGCTAGGTACTGGCTTGCAGTACCTTTTCTAAAGCAGAGTTTGTATTTCTTAGTATAGTGTGTGATGATGCCGTGTCGGAAACAGGTGTTGTCAATATTTTTTGTTGCGGAATGTCAATGTTTTTTTTACGCTTCAATAGGCCAGGAGGCCCAATCACAGAAACAACATACATCACAAAACACCCAGACTCGAGTAAATCACATGGATTAAATGTGACCTCACCGGGAATCGAACCCGGAACCATCCACTGTTTTATCTACTGCCAAATAACTTGTGCAGAGTCGTTGATTCAATTGATTCTGCAGCGCCGGAACGAGGTTTTTAATTTAAGATACCACGACTGTCATTCCTATTAATATTCAACGGGCGTTTGTATATCTCGAGTGCCTCCTTGACCAGGCGCAGGTGATGACTCTTTGTCTTTCTCAAGATTTTCGGCTCAAATGCAAAATGGTAGCCCGTATATAGAAAGTGCTCAGCCAATGTCAATTTTCCTGGATGACCAAGTTTGCATGCTCTTTTATGCTTGTCAACTCTCCTTGAAATCGTGCGCGCTGTTTATTGCACGTACACCTTGTTGCAATCTTGGCAGTCGAGCCTATAAACGCCGTCGGTCTCAAGGGGATCCCAATCCTTCGCTGGTCTCAGGAGGTCCTTAACCTTGGAGTTTGTGCTGAACACTGTCGTAATCTTCCGTTTTTCGAGAGCTTTGGCAATCCTGTCAGTTACATTATGAATATAAGGCAAGAAAGTAATTCCTGTGATCTCAGCTTCTATGTTTTTCTCAGAGCGGTCAGATTTGACTCTTATGATGTGCTGTATCTGCTGTCTTCGGTATCCATTGCATTCTAACGTGTCACTCAGTATACGTATTTCCTCTTGCAGATAGTCTTCTTGTAATATTGTTTTAGCTCTTGTAGTTAGGGTATTTATTAGCCCCCTCTTCTGTGCTGGATGGTAGTGGAAATCTGCATGGAGGTAGCGGTTCGTTTGTGTCCTTTTTCTGTAGACTCTTTGCCCGAGACTACCATCTGTGTTTCTTTGCACTTCTACATCCAGAAATGGCAGTGGTGTATACGGCAGAATATCCCTTAAAACTTCACACAGAAGATTCTGAATGGTCATGAAAACCTGAGAATAATTTTAACAAATTATGAATTCATCAGTGTTGCTAATTCAAAACAGATTAAAGTGGCAGGTAGGGATTTTTAGAAATTGGATATCCAAAAGTACACAATTTTGTCTTCTGTGAACGAGTTGCTGGTAATTAATTATTGATATTATTTGTCTTTGAGAGTTCATGACTTTGTTTTATGTAAGTATTGAATTTTTTTATTCATTTACAGTACTCATAGATAATTGCAAACTAAATATTGACATAGCGTTTAATGCGCATGTAATCCATAAGAACATTCGTTTCACCACCGTTATTGTATTATTATGCACAGAAAAACATTATTTGATCAGAGTATTTTATAACGTAATCAGATATAAACTGGAATTTGATGTTGTAAAATGTATGGAGCTTTCTGTATTGTCAGGTATCTTAGATTTTATTCAGTACTATCTTAGGCATAACTTTGCTTGAAAAATATTCAAACACCTTCTTTTACGTCCCCTCTTCTGCGCTGTGACCACGTCCCTACACCCTTCCGATACATAATCTCCCTCCCATTCCTCACATAGTCCGTTATTCTTCAGTTTAGTATCAGTTATATTTATAACTAAATATGATGCATCAGCATTGAAAACGTTATAATTATTATAAACTAGCTGTAACCCGTCAAAAATGACGGTAAGTTTACATGTCGGTTCCTAAGGAAAAAGTATGTATTTATTTTATTAAAAATAAATTTCTCGAAACAAATAAATCTGAAAAAAAAAATCGTAAATAATTAATATTATAAATAAAATAAACATCAAAATAAAATCGAAAAAAAAATCCGGTACCGGGAATCGAACCCGAGTTCCCCGGGTGCTGCAGGTTGCGAAAATATCATTTATTAATCAACTGTTCGCGTCTTTGCTAAGTTTTATATATGTAATCTATTTTTTAAATACCCCACACATCCCTACGGTGGTGGCGTCTTCCGTAAGTCTCGACGTTCGAGTATAATCGCCCGGGGTTCTAGCCCCATCTGCGGCCGTTCTAATTTGTTTTTTTTAGCCGTGAATTCGAACGAAATGACGGATGGACAGACGAACAAACAGACGGACGGATGGACGGACGAACAGACAGACAACAAAATTATTATAATTGGGATAAAAAATATTGAAATTAAACAATGTTACCTATTTCTAAAAATAAATACTTGTTCATTCTTTTTTTTAAATTATATTTATTTTATAATTTATTATTAACAGGTCGTTAATAGCAGCAACAAGTAGCTAAAACGTAAAAATAAACGTGCTTTTTATGGTTAATAAATTATAGCGCTTAATTTCAAATCCCTCTTAAACGGATAATTTGATTCAAATATGCAGTTTTGTAGATTTTTTGTTAAATACACGCCTAAAATATCTTTTTTTCACAAAATCCACTTCAATTAATTGATATAGCATATTAAAAATTTGGGTTAGTTCCGAAATACCCCAAGGAATCATTCCAAATACATGTTTTTCATTCTTAACTCAAAACAAAAACAAAAAGTCATTTTAGGGGGTGTTCGAATCGAGCGCTACAACTGAACAGCATGTAGAAAATAACATTAAGGGTGTGTTATAAGTACAGGCATAATCGGACTGTCATCAGATTGTCGTTCACTTTTGACTCTTCAAGCAAGAGTTTATTAACCCAGTTTAATTATTTTATAAATTAAAATAATGTTTAACTATTGCACTAAACGTGCTGCACATTTTTTTCAAATGCAATATTTTCCCAAGAATAGTAAATTTTCGAGGGCTGTTAAAATAAGTTGAAATATGTGTTCGCCACCCCAGTCATATTCTCAAACAAACCCTCCCCAGTGAATAGGGGTAGATTTTTGTTGAAATCACAAAAACTGGCATTATGTAATAATGGGAAAAAGTGATAGCATATTTATAAAATGTTTTAACGAAATCTTGCAAGCGTTACAAGGGGAGATATATTTATTTCAAATCGAGGGATGAATGGATATTTTTAAAAATGTAATGTAACATTAAATATTTTTGCAGTATATACCTAGCATGAAATATCACATTTATAATATAAAATATCCAAAAAATATTTAAATAAAAGAATCTTAAAATTATGCAACCCAGTAAATTAAAAAGAAATGTTACCCAAAATATTCTAAAAGCGCAGAAAAAAATCATGTTACACAGAAAATATGTTTTATAGAAAAAAAATTAACTTAAAGATTTTTTTTTAATATCACTCATCACATCAGATATCTCATCAGATATCTTTCGTATAAAATATTTAAATAAAATTATGAATAATTCTTGAAAGATTTAAAAAAAAATCTTTGATATATTCTACTGCATACTTCATCTAAAAAAATATTAGGTAACAAGGGCTGATAACATGATATATTCATCATCAGCTGTTATTCATGAATGAAATCCCCCCCCGCCCAAGACTTTTCCCATCTCTTCAGTTCTCCTATCTTCGCCATCTCTCTCACAGCACCGATAAGTTATGTTTATAATACCATCAACGCCCTTGTGGGCTTTAACAAATACAGTAACATTTTTTATATATGCATGTATAAGAGCACATAACTTACAAAAAAAATTATAGTAGGTACATTAAAAAAATAAGAAAAATAAGTAAAAACACAAATAAATAAAACAAAATCAATTCAATTCAATTCAAATTTCCAGTAAATTTTATTACACCTACTCAAAATAAATCATATTCAAAAAATAAATATTTTATTCAGGTATGTTCCTACAACGAAAAATATCAACGAAATTCAATACTTGCATTAAAATGACAATATTTATATGAATTTTAATTTATACATAAACTAGGTTTCACGACCATTCATATAAATAATATAATAATAAAAAATCTTCAAATACTTATTTTAAAAATGCTATCTATCATAAACTATAAATTATAATATAATAACATGTATAATTATTTTATACTCAAAAATTATCATTTTAAACTCACCATAATCATTAGTTTAATGTCACTAGCTGCACCAGCGACAACAATAAATTGCATCATGAGAATGCGGTTACAATAAATAATGTTTATAAATTAATGATTTATTCACAACCGATTCAAACATTATGGATAGCATTTTAGATTTCGTTCTAAATCCCAATTTCAATCGCACATTTGTTAAATAAATTATACTGTAAGCGTAATACACATGGCAAAGAAGAATCGCTACACGTAAGTTAGTAGATATCGAGATTGTATAAAACATGGGGTAAAAAATGGAATACGTAAGAACTGAGAGAGCTGGCATTCATTTAAAATGCATTGGATATGTCTATTTGAAGCAAATTATGAAATATTGCTATGCATTATCGAAAAACTTTTCGGCGCGGGCTTTATGAAGTATGCAGGGTAATATTTGAATCGAACCGAATTATTTATGTTTAGTGAGTACGTATTATGGATATACCCACAGCAAATAAGTTTTTGAATATCAAAATCTATCTAAAGCCGTAGACTTTTTTTTTGCAAAAAAGAAAATTCTTCTACATCTTTTTGATTACTTGAATGAATGAAATAAAAAGTAATAGAATAAACAATAAAAAAAAAATTAATGTACCAAATATAATTTAATTAAAAATGGTATATTTTTTGATTTATTTAAAATAGACTTAAGTAAGTACATTTTGAAACAAGACAATGATTGATTTTGAGGTTCAATGAAATAAATCAGGAGTGTAGTAAAATAAAGTTCTCAGTAATTTAAGAATGTAAAATATTATTTTTTTGGATACAGGTGTGTTTTGAAACTCGAGGTCATTTTGAACAAGCAATAACATTGATGCTTGTTAAGATAGTTAACTTATATATCATATTAAATTTAAGAATGATATTAGAGAATGTATTCACTTAAATATCTTTAAAAAAATTGGTTGGGTAGGTTTTAATACTCAACGACTAGTTTACACTTTACTATTAGTAAAATGGGTGTGGACAAATTAATTACATTAACTCTAAGTTATCTATGGACCTGGAATAAATCTCGTTTAAATTTTATATATTATAGGTATATAAAAAGACTTGAATAAAAACTTAACATAGGTATACCGCCTAATTCTTTTCCGATCAGCGTAGCATATTTGTTCACTATTCATTCTATCTATGTCGTAAAGTGATAATATTTAGTTTAAAATATTTCGGGAGAAATGTCCAGTGCACTGGAGAGTACCGCATCAAAATAGTTTTTGCCGTCCTCAAGTTCTGAGGTAACAGACAGACAGGTTTCTTGTTTTTTAAATATATTAATATATATATTATATTATAATATATATATATATATAAACATACATATGTATATAGAGATATCGAGGGTGGTTCAACAGTGGTTTAGTGATTTAATGGAACGAAAAGCTATCGGACGGATGTTGAAATTATTTCTGAAAATATTGATCCTCGAATAAATGAAATCATTTTATACGTATTCAGATTTCAGACATTAAACATCGTATCGCCTTAAACACAATAGCAAAAAAAAGTAAGAAAATCCATAGATTGGAGGTCGCTTACAGGCTAAAGAAATGCTGTAATGCTGATTACATGTTGTTCTTCGAATTTAGCCCGGCTAGGTAAATTCAATATATAAATCAGAAGTTGAGACTTGAGATCCCGTTGAATAAATTTGTGAGTATATGTCCTAGATGATATTTAATATGTCAAAAATATCCAATATCTGTGACTAGATTAAGTTGGATATTCTAAAACTTTATTCGCTGGTAGTTTGAATCGGTAACGTCCAGGATTTTATAGTATCTATTTTTGGATGGACATGGGCCAACCAGAAGAGGAATATCCGTATATACAGGACCACCTAGCACCCATAATATTCTGCACAATAAGTGTATGATGGTTTAAAAATAATATGTAGATCATTAAATTACTGATAAAAGTTATAACCAGACAGGGAAATGGTGTAAGTTAATGGAAAAGACTACATTAAACCTGGCGTATCGCTTAGCTGAATTCGATGACATGAGTCATAGGAAGACATGGGATGAAAGTATTAAAAAAAAAACTAACCCATGAAAACCAAGTTTTTATTATACTCCCTTTCTCATTTGTATTATTTCCAATTTAATATTCTACCAGCATATTCCTCTTGCTTTAAGTTCACGTGGAAAATCTATTCCATGTATATTATTATCCTTTAAACTTATAGAATATTGAAAACGTAATAATTGGTATAGGGGGGCACGGCGTCGGTGAAACCGTCTGATCGGACCCATGGCTCGAGTCTGACTAGTTGAAACAGGTTTCGCGCCTTCTCCACGCGTCGGGCTCCTTTCTCATTTGTATGGTTTCCAATTTGAAAAAACTGTTAAAATTTCGAAAAATCCAAAATTAGACTATAATTAAATTTCTTTAAACGAAAATTTGTTAGATCATTTTTATCATTGCCACGAGTCTGCCTGCAAAGTTTCAGCTCGATTGGATTACGCGAAAAGGGTTAAAAATCGATCCAAAGTTTTGTCGACAGATAAGCACACAAGCAGACGCTACGAGTTAAAAGAAAGGGATTAATTTATTGCAGTAAAGGAAACAAACACTATCTCGATTCGATATAGACCCATTTTTTTTTTTTTTTTTAAATACTTAACCCGTAGAACTTAATAATAATATTTATTAAAATTTAATTTATTTTAAATTTCGCTAAAAAAAAAAAAAAAACACTAATCACAGCGTAGCAAAGTATAGCGGAATGGTTTATATGTACGAATATATATGTGGCTTGTGTCCATTTTAAACTAAGCCTCATCCCCCATTATAAATCGGAGCCCATTTCATAGAAACATTAAAAAGTAAGCCTTGCTGGCTTACGCCTTGTTTCGTGTGTCGACCGCACTAAGCCCGCAAAGCCCGACTCGACTGACCGCACGGGTCAAGCGGACGCTAGAATTAAGGGATGAAAACATTTTTATTGTTTAATTTTTGAGGGGGTGGCTGTGTGCAGGGGAGGCTTCAGCTCGTGCCGCGGCGGGCGGGGTGGATTATTGAGGGCCTCTACATATTTATTACTGTTGAATGTGAATGTATATATCGAAAAAATGGATCATTCGAATTCAAAGTCTTGTCGGATTGGTCTAAAATAATCTTTTCTTTTTTTTTGAACTGTAAAAGTTAGAGGTATATACAAGAGAACTTTTCTCATCCAGATCATTTCAAAATGGGCACAAAATAAAAGTATAATCATTTTCACGTATAATTTATTTATTTATTTGTGTGCATAGCACCATTAAAAAAAATTGTGGAGGCAAAGAGACATCCTAACAGTTTAAGCTGTCCTTACTTGTAATAAAAAAATTACACAAGAAAGCAAACGAAACAACAATAACAATACAAGGTGGTACATATTTTAAAATAACTCGTAACTGTGACGTCACAGAAAAGCCCGAAGATGTAATTAGTACATATTGCACACTGGCGACCTCTGTCGTAGAAGAAAACACTCCACAAAAAAGTGCATGTAATTTACGACAACGGAAGAAATAATCATTTTGGCCTCCACCTCCGCGGTGATAGGACACTTTCCTGATAACGCTGGATAAGACATGGTCGAAACGTCGAGATTTGCTTCTCAGTGAAATAAACGGTTCGTATAAAATATCCGTTTCATTTATCGCATAAAGAAATTACGGACGTTACACAAAGTAATGGACGGACAGACAGGCAGACAGATAGACGGACAACGAAATTATTGTTTCATATATATTTTGAACGCGTTGGCAATAGAACTCAGCGTCATACAAAGGACATATGGACAAAGATATACATATCTTAAAGAGATAATCAGGGTTTTAATCACTTAAAATAAAACATGCTTTCTTTATTAAAGATTTAGTCTGATATGGATGCGAAACGTTTGAAGCAAAATGCATTAATATTAATATAATTCAATATTATTACTGTATCATTACAGTAATAATTATTCAAAAACACCCACAATAATTCAATTTTATTAACATTTATAAACAAGTGAATAAGACTGCTCATTGCTGAATCTCCTCACGACCGCCTAATCGCCCGCGGCATTCATTTATAATCTAATTAGTGAACACGATACAGGCAGAAAGGGACGAATCGATACACGCGCATAAATAACTGAGCGGGACAGCAACACGGGCTCACACCTTTTGCACCTTCATCTGAATTAATTTAAAAGTCATTTGTATACACGTCCGGTGAAAATGTTGTGTGTACTTAGTTTTCGGTATTCCGGATAAAATGTATTTTTTTGTACTAATTCTATTTGTGTAATGACGATTAATTCAATAAAAATTGAAAATTTTAGTTATTTGAACGTCAATCATTTAAAATTCATACTTAAAAAAATCTACATTTCATCATTAATTTTTTTTTTCATCATAGTCAACAAAAAGTTTGAGCATACGCATTTATTTATAAGTTTGCTTAGGATTAATTTTAACAATAAATACACTAGAAACTGTCGAGTTAAATAATTACGGAATTTCAGCGATATATGATAAAAATATCGCTAAATGAATACTCATTTGACTACTTGAACATTTATTCTTTATATACTCGGCTTATAAATAAAGAAACATCAAAATACTATTTTTTTCTGTACATGTAACTAATATAAATTAAATGTTTAAAGTAAGAAAACACTTTTTGGGTTGACATTATATAAAATTTAAAATAAAATAAAATACTTAGTTTTATTATACCTACCTACATTTCCTGAAGAACTAGTTGAAAAATGTGTGTACCTATGTAGTAGATGGATCACTTAAGCCAGCTCATACAGATGTAATCCCTGAGCCTTTCATCCAAGTTTCTCATATATAATAGCTTCGTCTCTGTGAGACTTCTATAATTTATCTAAAATAAATGTTTGATTTCGTTTTAAATTTAATCTATACTAATATTATAAAGAGGAAAGATTTGATTGTGTGTTTTTATTGAATAGGCTCCGAAACTACTAGACCGATTTGAAAAATTCTTTCACATTTAGAATCCTACATTATCCCTGATGAACATAGGCTATAGAATATTTTCAAAAAAGTTATAAATCCGTATGAAAACTTCGATAATGTAACCCAACGCGTAAAAAAAATATCAAAAAAAAACTTATATCGCGTACGCTGCGGAAATTATTGACAATAGAGCAAAATGATGTACTACAGTTTTATAGAGGATATTAATATCTAAAAAAAGTCTGTGATACCATATATCTAAGTATTACAGTTATGTTACAATAACTTATGTTAACATTAAATGGAAACATTGTTTTTTAGAGAACAGGGGAACCTTTGTTTTCCCTCACAAACTTATTTTTTACTTAATCCTTAACCCGTGCAACGCTGGGTATGACCAGCTAGTATACTATAAATTAATTATGTATCTTAAAATATCAAACTAATCACATGGTAAATAATTGAATATTGAATATTGAAAGAGTTAGAGCTCTTGTTATTCGGTTGTTAATATTGCGAATTCCAAGAATTCTAAGTCTAAGAATTGCAGAAACTTAGTAAAGTCTCTTAAACCTCATTGGCTTTCCGTTGGAATATAAGAGATAACATTCTGTAATACATTTACCGAACATAGTGTTTAATTTATATATGAAAAATAAAGTGTTTTTACGAAAAGACAACATTTAAATTAAATTGATTCCCGGGCACTAAGCGAAGTGTCTTGTCTCGATTAATTCTCAGGAGAACATCTCGAGGGGAGGGGGTGTCGTCTGCGGGAAGGGGGAATTAGCATCATCAGGGAAAACAAGGCTTCTCTCGTACCTTCCTTCTGTGTCCTCATTATATTACATAATATCCTGAATATTCATGCCACGGCCTCCCGTCCCACTATATTTGTAAGATCTAATTTCTCACCTTGTTTGTTGAGCTGATGAACGATTTGTCATGACGAGACGAAAGGGTGATGAAATTTTAATTTTTTTACCAGATTTTTAAATATTTTTAACGGAATATAGAGAAGAGTTTGGCCGTATTTCGACTTAAATTCGTAAACCAAGCGAGATTAATTTATTTTATGTTTTTTTTTCCATATTTCAAGACGTATTGGACTTAAACAGATCGTAATGATGATATGTCTAAAATAAAAATAATTTCAAGTTTGCCATACAACCATAAATGTCAAAATCTGCGTATAAAAATGAAGTCTGTAATTCTCATATACATAACAAAAAGTGTATACAATAACGAAGCTCGCAGCTAAAACTAAACATACACAGGAATTTTGCAATACTTACATATATAGCAAATACCTCGTGTATGTATCTACAAATCTACAAAAAACTAAACTAAAACATAATTTAGATATACTTACTATTTTTACTTCCTCTCTTTTAACTCGTAGCGTCTGCTTGCTTGTCTGTCGAAAAAACTTTGGATCGATTTTTAACCCTTTTCCCGTGATCCAATCGAGCTGAAACTTTGCAGGCAAACTCGTGGCGACGATAAAAATGACCTAACAAATTTTAGATTAAAAAATTAATAATTATAGTATAATTTTGGATTTTTCGAAATTTTTTATTACTCCCTTTCGTAGCGTCGCCCGACTCAAGCTCAACGAGTGGAGTAAACGCCAAACCTGTTTCAACTAGTAAATGAGAAAGGGAGTATAATAAAAACTTGGTTTTTATGGGTTAGTTTTTTATAATGAAATGTAACTAAACAACGATAATCAATGGTTTTAGCATCAATCAGTAGGTACTTATTTATATTTTTGCATGGTTGCAGCAATATATTTTCGAAATAATCATTAAGTTCAGCAGTAATTTGATTGTGTAACCAAATTTAAAAAGTTTTCCTTTTACCTACTTTAAAATATATTCTTTTTTTTGTTTTTGTTAATACCTATACTTTAATTTTAATTTTTAGTATACGTTGACCCGAAACACGTTGATATTTCAATACATAGTGTTTTTATAAAAAAAATATATTAATATAATTAATGTTACGACAAAGTTGTTTTGCTGTTTTTGAAGAAGTTACATTTTTTCTTTTTCCTGTTGTAGTTAGCAGATGTAATATTTTCAAGTTAGGAACTTAAACATATTTTAATCCATGTATATATTTATTTTTTAATACATCATTTTTTGTTCCAATACAATGTACATGCACGATACTTTTATTAATGTTTTCACATCCACGTAGGCAAGTACAAAAAATAAATAAAACCTTCCCTTGTTCAAGAAGCAATGTTTACGACCTGAAGTGATTACTGTCGCTGTAATTAATCGTGCGAGAGCTTCGGACCAGCGCTGCGAACCCCAACACCGTGAACACCGCCCTCTGTCAAGTGTCGATACAATTGCAGGTTGCAGACATGCGCCACCTAGCGAATAATTAATATCAAATATACATTATTCTGTGCATTAAAAACATTAGAAAACATATCTCAATTATTCAGTAGATCTAAAAACATAATAATATCTACAAATATGTTTTATATACTTCTTGTGCCGTCGTAGGTTCGTAACCCGGCCCCGGAAAGGAGGTGGCCAGGGTTTGAATCCCGGTAGTATTTTTTTTTTTTTAACATAATATTACATTCAATTACATTACAAATATAATTTTACAATAATAATTTATCATACAATCATATAATAAAATATGTAACTACCCAACTAGGCTGGCCTGTTTTAGGGCAAGTTATATATTTCATTTTAAAACACAAAATTCGACTATAGGTACTCATTAGTATATATAATTAATTAATAATTTAGAGGTCAAGTAAATTAGTACATTATAAAAATTTAAATTAGATTAATACAATACAAATATTTTAATTAAATTAATACAATAAAAAGTTAAATTAGATAAAATAGTATTAGGTAGTAGCCAAATATTTTTTCTTTAATTAGATTATTCCGTATGTCTTTCTAATTGATTAGTTTTAAAGTTGATAAGTCATTCATTCAATCAGTTGCTTAAAATATATTCAATATTACACATGGTTTCATTCTAATTTCGCAAAAGTATAAATCAAACCATCTTGTCTAATATTGCAAAAATTGAAGAAGCAGAAAAAAAAACCTGTTTCTTTATACAGTTGAAAGGAAATCGTGAGAGAAACAGAATTAATTTTAAAACTGGTAATCTCTTGCCAAAGGCATTACATAATTTGTCAACACTACAAATTTCCTAATAACACGTCACCGTTATGAATTCGTATATTCTTCTGCATTTCGTAATGGATTCGTTCGGCGTTTCCAATTTTCTTTCAGATTCATAAATAACATATTTGCGTTCCCCTCTCCGTCGGAGACAAAGTTCAACGATTCTTTAATAAAGAACTGCATGGATTGGAAGAAGCTCGCAGGATTAGCATTTACATTATTACCAAGTACATTCGTGTGTATTCATTATTATCATAAATGTACACACAGGCTGATTTTTATTTTTATTTAAAAAAATGTAGTAACGAAAACTATAAGATTGTACTAAAGACAAATTAAATTAGTACTCATTAAATTTATTAACTTTAGAAAATTTTAATATATTAATTTTTAGATGTATGTATGTGATCTATTCTCCTAAATCATAAAAAATCGACAGCTCTGTGTCGATTAAATGTAACTCTAAGAAACAAAGAAAAATATACAATCATAAGAAATATTTTTATCGAAATAGAAGAATTAATACAATGAACAATAATCATAATACCGTTAAATAATTTTTTCGAGTTTTGTCAATGCTACTAATACAAATAGTTAAGTTCCCGAGTATCATTAAATTAGTTATTAGAATACTATCTACTTATAGAATAATAGAAATTAGAATACTAACTACTTAATATTTAATTAGTATAACTACAAAATAATACAAAAATTTAGTCTATGAAATTTCTTTACATAGATAGTATTGATATGCATATAATATGTAATTCAATGACAATGTTGCTGCAGTTTTGACAAAGAAGTCATTAAGTACTTCACATGCTTTAACAGCGCTAGTTTTCTATTGCATTAAAATAATTATTATCAAAAAAAAAATTAGTAAATTCTGCGCCGTTTAAACATTTTTCTAGGATTTTACTTAGGATCACTTCCAAAAATTTGATAGATGTGATAGTCTATCATTGGTGGAATTGTGAACATAACATTGTGTAAAGTGATCACTAAATACTGTTTGCCGTACGACGGGACGTAAGCCTTATAAACACCCATAAATTCCATATTGTGTTCTTAAAAAATTTAAACATACTTAAAATATTTGGAAATATTGTAATCTAATTTCACGTTATCCTGTATTTTTTATTTTAAGTAAGTAATAGTACCGCAAACATTATTCTCTTGGTGCTTTTGTCAGATGAAAGCAAAACTTTTTTACAAAAATTATTTTTACAACTTGTAAAAAGGAACGGGTTATTTATAATTTAACCATTGACCCCGAAACATATCGGTATTTTCAACAAATCTGTGCTAAAAACAAAGTATATTCTTCATTTATGAAAATAATAACGCATGTTTATAAGTTCTACTTTTTTTTGTAAAAGTAAAGATTTTTCGTATATCTGCATGTTTCAGAAATACGAAAAACCTTAATTAAGTCTTGAAATTATGTAGCCAGTTTTTTTTTAATACTTTTCATATAAATACAAGTTGTCAAATGTAAAATATTTAGATTGATAATGCCGTCATAAGACGAAATGCGTCTCAGAAAATTAAAAAGGTAGAACTTAAAAAACAAGTGTTTTTATTTCCATATCTGTGAATATGGAGTTCTATAAACTTACTTCAGGAACAATAGAAAGGTATATTCTTATTAATTATATTAATAATGTCGTAAGAAAATTTTTCTCTTATTGAAAAAGTATTTTTAATTAATATAAAAATACATTTACTACCGATAAATATCAAACACGCTGTGAATGTGTGCGAATGCCAAAACATGGCTTTTCGATGCAAAATTCCGTACGGTAATTGTTAAGTTTGGAAAACAAAAGAATTGGATGAAAAAGAATAATGTACGGGCGGCACGCTCCGAGAATGAAAAGGAAAGAAAATAAATGATACATAAAACAATGAAATGTATCGGTTGCTACAGATCACGTGCTGCTTGGTGGCTTTTGTGGGGCAATATTCGCCGAGTTGGTATTCCGTTTCTGTATTTTATTCGGCGAAATATTTTCTAAATTAATTTTGCGTACTTTTAAGTCGAATGTAGATGACACAATTAATCAAAGTAAAACAGAATATTTTGTCCAAATTTTTGAGAACACAGTACTGGATTTTTTCTGGATGGATGGATGGAGAACACAGGACTGGATAGATACAGGGACATCATTAATCAAAATGTCTCATAGAGATATCTATAATATTCAGAAGGTAAAAAAATGGCCTAAAAAGAGTAAAAAAATTGAAATGATATTTCTGGCGTATTCTAGTCTAATGCTAATAATTGGGAAGAAACTCATTACATATTGCTTTAAAAAATTCCAATTAAAAAAATAGTTGTCTCATGAGTGACATCTGTGGTTAATTAAGAGGAATGAAAAAGCTTTGGATGCCGGTCGATAATTACAACATACATATGAAACGGGTTGTAAAGTTATCCCTTGAGCCAATTGTACGATAGATGGGTCGTAAGTCCTATGAACACGCAAAGACTTACCATACCTACTTTCCCATAAAAAATATAATTTTGTCTCTACGAGACATCTGATAATATATATTAAAGTAACTCATTTTACTGTAATTATTATTGCAGTAAGTAGTTATATTATTCATTGAATAAGCCGACATAAAAAGATTTTATTGAGATTTTTATTTTGGGAGTCGCTTGGTCTTCAATACAAACTTTCATTAAAAAATAGACAATTTAATTAACAGATTTTTAGTAAAAATCTTGAATTTGTGATTTGTAATAATGAGAGTACTTTTATCGAATCTAACTATCACGGCTAAATTGAAGATCGCGGATGGTACAACCGTCCTTCTGCGAGTCTAGTTGAATGTCCTGATTGCAAAATGAAACAGGATTGATGTTGATATAAGTATTAAAAAAGATATTATGTTTTAAAGTTTCTGTAATTTTATCATAGATTTGAGAGGCTATATATATCCAAGGAAAAAAGTAAAGCGGGACAAATCCCGATACAGTCGGCCGAATTCCGAAATAAAAAAAATAAAGGAGACGTAGGTATGCGTCGGTGATTATTTCTATCAAACGTCAAAATACAAATACGAGTCCAACACGACAAAGACAATTTTGCCATAATTTTACATCAGTATGCTATTTTCGACGTGTTATTTCATGTAATTTTAGTCAATACATGAGAATAGTGAGGTTACGTTTGCGATAGGTTCTTCGGTAATCTGTTTATAGCTCTGTCAACAAGACCGCCTGGATATGAAGGCACCGGAGTAATCAATCACTTTTCTAAAGGCATTTCAGACATCGGACACCGCAAATAAAAGTATTCACTTTGAGAGATATATATGTGAAAATATACAAATATCTTAATTAGAGTACGATGATCACCGAACATTTGTTTTATTTTCGTCTATTAAGTGTTGGGATAAGAATCTTAAGATCCCAAAATTGCTATTTTTGGGAAACGGCCGAGAGTTTTGTTCGTACCTATACAAGGGACATATATACCTATACTGCCTCGGTCGTTCGGCCTTTCGAATTCCTAAACAGCCCCTTGACTTGTAACAAAACGTAGGCGTTTTAACAAATTTAAAAACCTAATTATTCTCGAGAACAAATGAAATTAAAAAAACGTTCCGCCAGGAGCGGGGAGGGGGAGGCATAACACGAAGGGAAAAAATAGCAAGAAAGTCAGAGGTGGCAAATAACGAACGCTGTAAATTGTGTTAATTAAAAGGCCGTGACATCTGGACAAATAAATAATGCGAACGGGATAAGGAAATGCTTTATTTTGTATTGCTTGCTTTAGACATTCCGTGTTCAATATATTTTTATTGGATTAAGAGGCTGAACCTATCTGTGTGATTTAATAAACCGTAAACCGTCTCGAATTTTCATTATAATGTTTGTACTTGAATTTTTTTTACCAAAAATATTTTGCTGGGTTCAATATGAACCAGTAGCAGTTTGTATGACTATCATGCTTAATTCAATCCAAATAAATGGGTTATTTAAGATACTTCAACTTTTTTTATTATATTTGTTTTAATAAATTTATTTTATATTTAACATTATTTCGTTGGATTTCGACTTTTTCCTATCAACCTCAATTTTATGATCAAAAGATTATTCTCCATATCGGGGTGGACAGAATATTTATCTTTAACCTATCATTTACAATAAATAAATTATAAAAACATAGCAGTTAACAAGTTACTATTATTAAAATTAAAACAAAACTGCCATGATCACCATTGTAATAAATTGAATATCATACGGTATATTGATTCATTTTATATTAGAAACAATTACTTTTATATTATATCAAGTAATGAACACAATTTTCTATAGCCTACTCGTACACTTGTATATAACGTTCTGCTATTTCTCGTAGATTAAATATATATTTTTAAATACACAAAACTTAAAGCGACTTTATCTATGTACCTGGTAATATTTTTTTTTATACATATTTCGTATTCCAGAACACGTATTCTTACTACATATTTTCAAACTAAGCTAAACGCTTGTGCTATGAAAATAGGACTGACTTGCTAGTCTGGAGTGAGGTTCGAACTCGCAACTTTTGGATCACGAGGCGAGTGCCCAAACCACAAGACCAATAAGCTAATCTATAGATATTGATAATAAAAAATATTATCAATATGTATAAAATAAGGTCATTGAATTAGCATGTTTGTATATAAAAATATGTACCTATATAATAATACATGTACATACATAATAATACATTAAAACACATCCGGTAGCCATTTATACTAAATTAAGCTAAAGAGGCCGTTATTAAAATCTGTCGGCTACAACATTTAAAATAATTTATTCAAAAGGTATCTCCACATTTCACGGGTGAATTCGAGGAGGCGTGACAAAAGTCCAATTTTTCCTTATTTAGGTTCGAACAAATTGCTTTAATCATTGCTTTGAATTGAGAATTACCAGAGATTACGATGTAAAAAAATCGAATCTTATTCGGGGGCACTCCCCCTTGCGCAATCCCCCTCCGCACCCCCGCACCCCCTCACCACGCGAAACGGCGAAACAAATGGCGACAATAATGAACTGACAAATATGCAGCAAGAAATAAAAACGTGTCCGCCAATTTGGTACAGTCTGCGAAAACTAACGTTGCCGATCTGCCAACCAGTTACAAATATTTTTACGCATTATATTACAATATGTAAGTATTATTTATTTTAGAAATAAATCAATGTCTTTTCAACTCGGAGGACTATATGAGGAAATAAATTCATAATGTATCCGCATCTGAGCTTATTCCATTACAGTGTTTATTTTGCAATATAGGTATTTTAAAACATATTTATTTATAATTTCATTTTGTAGTTTAAGTTTAAGGCCCCGAAACATGTTGATAATTTAACGAAAAGTGGTTTATGCACGTTTTATTATTTTAGAAAGCAAGGATTGAAAATATAATTATTTAGAAGTTGATCCTGTAAGATATTTCGCGATCATTCTATATTTGCAAACCATTAGGTCATCTTCTGTATATAGTTTTCTGGGATATTCTACCATGTACATGTGACCTCTTGAAACGATGGCCAGAAAGGTTACATATACACGGCAGAATGTCCCAGAAAACTATTCACAGAAGATTCTGAACGGCCGAGAAAACCCGAGAACATTTTCATCGGGTCATCAGTCATCTGCTTCACAAGACGATGTCTAATCTAGTAAACCAATTTACAAAAATTTCATTCAGTATTATATTCCTCCTTCGTGTTCTTCTTTCTTATTCGATAATTTTATCACACTTGCTTCTCAACCTTTATACATATATTCAAATACAATTAATTCTTCGCTTTCTCAATGTTTTTTTTTACTTCTAACCTTGTACAACTCCCAATCTTCAGCCTCCATTACACCAAAAACAAGTAGATCAAAAAATAATTTGAAGATCGTTTTTATACGCTTTTTTGCATTCATTCGTAATCGATTTTTTAACATCACCCATGCAGTATTCAAATATTAAACTCGTTGTTTTAAAGTTAAAAACAAATTTTCTAACATGTTCTTCAGCTGTTTCTAATGCTCTTGCTTGTTAGTGGCATAATTACTTATTTTATTTATAAATTTATTAATCAACGCCCTAGTGGGCTGTTAAGTACAAGAAAAATAAAAGGATTTTTATATACCTAACATAAAACACATTTTACAGTTAATAATTAAAAAAAAAGAATATAAATAAAACATATTAAAGATAAATGAATAATGTAAAACAATATAAAATAAATTAACAATGGATTATATGAGTGACTTGATTATTAATTTTAATCGAAATAATAACCAAATCATCGAAAAAATCGAATGGTCAAAAATGATTTAATTATGTATAGTCATCAACTTTACGTAAATGTTTAAAGTTTCAGAGCTGTAGCTAGTCGGAAAGTCGGTGAAAAATCAATTAAAAGATTCCACCACAACAAACAAATATCAAACAGACAAAGAGAGTTATATAAATGAATGTAAAAAGTATTCCACACGGAAAATATTCACTCAAGTAATAATAAGATCAAGGCCTTCGACTCTACAGCTTGCATTTTTAATTTAGACACTTTTTTTGGTAAGACTTTTTTTTAATTGGTTCCCGGTTTAATTTGTCTGCAGTGCACCCTCACCCCTCCTCCCCCCGAACCATAACCCACCCCGCCCTTTGTAAAACCACCTTTAATATGCAAATTTTTTCGACTGCTTTTTTTCGTCGGTGGCACCAAGTTAAATGTTGTTGCATTTAATCCAGTACCTCTGATCCCCAATTATTGTACAAGTCGAGGGATTGGTTCGATCGCGATGCAAATTCGGACCATCTGAAAAATTTGTGTTAAGAATCACAAAAACCACTCAGAATATGTAACAGCTAATCAAAAATATGTGGCAGTAATACTAATTTATATATCTCTTTAACCTATAAATCCTGATATTTTTTATTGTTTACTAGTAAGTACCAATCTTTATAGTACTTTATTCATATCAAGGGTAGAAAACCAAAAGGGTGTTAATGATAGTTTCGAACTTTATAGGATAGCAAAATAAACTTCTCTCAATCTGATTTTATCATTATTTTATTATTAAACGATTTTCGTATTTGTTAATCCAAAGCACGCGTGGAAATCTTTTAATGATAAAATAAATATTGATAAAATCAGATTGACAAAAATGATTTTGATCTCCTGTAAAATTTGAAATAATCACTAATGCCCTTTTGGCTTTCTAACATCGATTATATTTTTACAGGCATATTACAAAATTGTATATGCAGTTTGAACGCAAGAATACATTACAGTATATGTTATTTGTTAAGATATACATTACCTTATATTCCTTAAAAAATAATGTAACAATATTAAGAATACAAATTAAGGTATTACCATATTTCACAGTTCTTTGTAATATTTCTTTAATAAATTTTCTATATTTTTTTGTTCCTCTTCATTGCAGATCTATAAGTTTTCAAGCATTCTTTTTAGTATTTACAGGTTGTCTTCCTTACTTAATTTTGAATAAAAAGTATTATTATTGAGTTAATGAAATGACGACAATCACGAATAAATTGAACAACTAAATATTCCAAATACAGGGTGTCTCGTAGTTGGTAGTAAAATCTTTAGGGGAGCCTTCTTCATGCAATTTTGAATACAAAATATTCTTTGCACTTAAGGTGAAGTATGCATATTTTCAGTATTTCTGACCTATTTTCTGTAAAACGTTGGACCGTCATTACAGTAATATATTTTAAATATTAAAAATTCATGCGCTTAAATACAAGTCAAATTTCTACAAAATATTAATAATTTTATTTGATTTTTATCAAAGAGATTGAATTTTCAATAATTTATATAAATTACTTACATGATAGTCTTACGTTTTACAATAGATAAATACTGGATACAAATGCAAACTTTGATGTCGATAATCTCCGTAACTGTTAACATTTCCCCCAAAGAGGAAATAATATTTTGTATTCAAAATTTAATGCAGAAAGCTCCCCCGTTGCTCTACCTATGACACAAACTGTGTAAATGAATTCTTAAAAAAATAGACGGTTAAAACTAGAATATTTTTCCAGCTGATAGTAAGATAATATCTTAGTAATAAAAAGGATATATACAAAAATAATACCAAATAATATTCAACACTAATTACGTCCCTATACTTCAATTGCTTTAATGCAGTCTTTGGTAAGATAAAAATTCCTAAACACATAATTTTTTATGTAATTAATATAAATGTACTTTGTTTTATATTGAAAAATTATTTTATATATTGAAAAATATCAAAGTGTTTTTGTTCCAACTAACTAATACTAACAAATTGTGAAATCAAAAATGTTAGTATACATTGTATCCTGACGAAGATGCTATGGGCTATGAAACGTGTTGATAATTTCAACACATGAATGTTGAAAAAAAAGTACATTATTATTAATTACGTTAATAATGTCACCACAAAATCATTTTGCTCTTTTTGAAGACATAATTTTTTGTTATATTGTAAGGTCGTATAGTTTCTTTATTTTTGAAAAATGTTTAAAAAGTTATGGCTTGTAAACACTTACATTTACTAATTCGTCTTCACTCACCTTTTTACTGAAATAACGCAATAAAATGGTCAGAATGTACTTCGGTGTTTCCTATTAAGGCTGGAGGTGTTTTATCCAATCTCCTTTTATATCCTTTACTCAGTTTTATTATCTTAGCTGCCTGGTGTGTTTAATCTTAAAGTTTTCAAGTCGTAAAGCTTACGGCACTTTTGAAACAGGATTAAGTTAATACAATGACACATAAAAAGTGATTCGTATTTATAACCGTACCGTAAGGATAATAAATTTCACCAATAAAACAAAATATTTATAAACTTATTCTCTCGTCGTTGATAGGCTCATAATGAGCATCGTGGTAATTTCTTCTGCTTCTATAGCGTGAACTGCTTTCCTGTATTCTTCGCGATCCTGGGCCTTGTTTAGGGCGATGAGAAAGTAACGAGGCTTCAGTGACGCGCGTACAAATGTGCGCAGTACGACTCTGGCAACAGGGCGCAGACAATTACGCTCCGCCGATAGCATGTAAAACAAAACATCTACTAGATATATTATAAAAGCCTCATAGAGACGAAATAAAAAAAATTATGGGAAAGTAGGTATGGAAGACTTTGGATGTTCATAGCGTGTATCGTACGGCTGGCTTGTTTGATCACTTCACATAATGTAACGTTCACCATTTCCACCCACGATATAATATGAATACCATATTATATCATGGGTGGAAATGAATACCAAGTCTATCAATTTTTTTTGAAGTTTTTCTTTATATATTTAAATTTAACAACCCGTTTCATATGTGTGTTGCTATAATCGTTAGCGCGGCCGGCATCCAAAGCTTTTTCATTCCCTTTAATTAACCACAGATGTCACTAATAATATATCTATTTTTGAATGGAATTTTTTTAAAGCAATATCCTTTATGTGTAACCTAATGAAATTCTTCACTATTAACATTACACTAGAATACGCGTGAAATATCACTACTTTCCCATAAAACATATAATTTCATCTCTATGAGACATCTATAATATATCTTGAAAAGTTGTTTTGTTGTTCTGAAAAATTTGGACTAATTCAAAATATTCTGAATGAAAACATCTTCTTCTAAAAATAATGTAAAATAATGTAAAAATAAAAACTCTAAAAATAATCTAAAAAAAATGGGAAAAATGGAAGGAATGGAAAAATGATAGTCAAGGTTCGTTGAATGGATAGGGCACTAAAGTGCTATGAAAACTTTGTTTACTACGGCTCGGAACAGCTCTACAGTAGACCGGCCAAACTGACTTCCGGCAGTCTTTTTCTGCAATATGAGATCGCATGCCTCATTACATGTCTGAGATATAGAAATTTTCGGTTTTTAGGTTTTTTTTAATTTACTGAATATAAGATACAGTTTATTACACTATTTTACTCTAGTCTATTAAAACTTTAATTAATACACAGATTTTTTTACGATAAACCACTCCAAAAAGAGACTAACTCTTGTGCTTGGAGAGGAATTTACACTTTTATATGATTACATATTTAATACATATAAAAGATTTTTGTCTTAAAAAAATTACTAACTTATTTTTCTTTATTCATCCAAACCACAACATCTTCATTTATCAATCTGTCTATCCAGCTTAAAACAAAAGTACAAAATTAAAAACAATGAAAAAAAAAATTCTTTAACCATACAGGTATAATTTAACCATACAGGCCACTAATAATGGTGAATATTTTGTGAAGCAATTCATGAAAAAGTTTATTTAAGATTGTAGTTACCAGAAACGTCAATTACTGCTTTCCATTTATTTAGAATTCCGCCAGCGAACACTGTCCAGTGTTATAGTGGTGCAACTGTCGTCTTCATCCACAGCCACCAGAAGGACCTGGTCATCAAAATCCCTTCTCCCGCCGTATCTTCTAAGCTGGTCTTATCAACTTTGAAGCGAACGCGCCATGTTTGGCATGCCTTCTCGCTAACCGTTCCTCATCGAAAAGATCGTTAAGAACGCGAAATGACTCAGGAGCTTTCCATCCTTTCTCGTAGTAGTGCAGCATAATGTGGCATGAATGTGTATGGTTTTCGCTGCGCATTTAAATTAAAGAATTATATTTTGACTAATGTCAATGAGACATCAATTTAAAAAGAAAATTTATGAAATTGTCTTCGTATTCGAGTAGTTGAATATCAAAATCTTCATAACGCTAAAAAAAGTATACATTTTTTATAACTTTTTAAAATATTGTTTATAACTTGAATAAGATGGAATATATAGTGATGGATTAAGTAATTAAAAATTAAACAAAATTAAAAAAGTGGGTTTCTTTAAAAATGTCTACATATAAGGTCGAAAAATTTTCGTTAACCCACCAAGCTGGATAATGCGCCATCCTCGGATAGAATGAAGGTCCGTTGATTCAAATCCCGGTAGCAGTTAAAATATTTTTTTGTTAATTTGATTTTCTATATGTTTTTTCTAATTAATTGATAAAAAATTGTTAAGCATTCAAATAATATAACGTAATTGAAATTTGTATACTTCGTATATTATTTTAACATTTAAAATGGACTTTTTGTACATTTTGGACAAAATGTACATTTTGAAAAAAGAAAAAACTTGCTTTTGAAATTTAAGCATTTGTATTTCGGTCGATATTGAATTTCAAGGGATTAAATGTATTCATTGCATTATCAGGAGCGCAGTTAAATAAAGTTCTCATTAATTTAAGAGTATAAAATATTATTTTGTGTTTTTGAAATTTTTATTAATCAATGAAGATATTCATATTTTATACTAATAAATTTGGATATAGGTATTTTTTGAAACTCAAGCTGAATTTTAACGAGCCACAACTTCAGATTAATACTTGACATGATTAGTTAACTAATGTGTGAAATGTATTAATAATTCTGAGAATGTATCGTCATTCAAAACTTAATTCTTTATATTATTCTTTATATTATTTCGTTTTAATATTGACAAACAATTTAATATAAAATTGATATAATGACATAATAAACACATTACACAAAATTTTTAGTTTTACTTTTATTAATATCTGGCTGTGAACAGTTTTCTGCACTAATATATTCAGGCAATTTATTCGCTCGAGCGTTAGACCCTCGCCACTCCGAGGGCCCCTTCGAGGACCTTCGCCTTGGAAGGAGCATCATGTCAGACGGCCGGGCGAGGGGGAAACGGAATTCTCAGGCCAATCAAGAAATGCAGATGAGATGAATTAGTAAGACAACTTCCACTCGATGACTTGCGGTGGACTTTGAAAGTGTCAGGCATGTGTTCGTGAAAGGATCTCGGATCTATCATATAAAATTAACATTTTTTTAAATTGCTTTTTTTCATGTACCTACCTAAAATTTTTATATTTAAAATATCAGTGATGCAGAGGAGATCATAATATTTTTTAAGAGATTATTCCCTGTGAAATATTTAATTAATTATCTTGGAAAAAAATCTATGAATCGTGTTTCTTAAAATTTGAAAATACTCAAAAAGATTTGTATACAGGGTGTAACAGAGAAAGTCCACAATACTATACAGGTACATTCCTGCCTTAATTATGAGTCGAAAATGTTCAAGCAACCTGACCTAATATCAATAGTTTTGGAGTTATGCAATATCAAAGTTTGCATTTTTTTTCAATATTTCTAACTTATTTCTTACAAAACTTTGAAGTATCATTTCAGTAACTTATATCGATTACGAAAAATCCACACGTTTCAATAAAAGTCAAATAAAATTAAGAAAACCCTGAAAAATTCCATTTGGAATTGGAAGGTTTTTATCATTTTATTTGATTTGTATTAAAGGGAATGAATTTTTCATATTTGATATAAGTGACTGTAATAATAGTCCAACGTTTTGCAAAAATTATTGAAAAATTGAAAAAAAAAAACTTTTATGTCGCATATCTCCTTAACTATTGATATTGCTTGAACATTTTCGACTCATAATCAAGGCAGAAATATACCTGTAAGATATTGTGGACTTGCTCTGTTACACCTGAATATATATTCATAACATTTTTAATCCCGGTACTAACATACAACTGAATGGTGTAGAAAATATTTGAGACGAAAGTTGAAGGCAATAGGAAAGAAAGCATCCGCGTACATCAGATAAATCAAATATTAGAGGATGGTCCTTTTCAGAAGTTTCAAGTATCGAAAAGCGCGTATCTAAGTAGATACGACAAGAATGGTGCGGCATTTTATCCTCTCTGCCCACTAAAAAGGTGTGATGATAAGTTAATTAGTTAGACGTACAATTGCCAATTTTCTAACTTACAACAGTGAATTACTTTTCTCCTTATAATAGTGGCCATGCGATTTAAAATCTAAATTTAAACAGTACAAGTCTAAAAATATATGAATATTTATTTTATCATAAAAATTTTACCCTTTTTCTGTATGGATCGACTATAATTTCAAGTGACAGTTTTAAATTTTGTGTTTGTTATAAATTGGCTGTACAAGAAAGGGTGTCTACTCCCCAGGAGACTCACTTATCATCTCATGCCATACTTCCTCACAGTTACATGCGCATAGCACCTTTCTCTCTTGTTCACATTTTTCACTTGAAACAAATTATTGTAATATTTTACAAATTTTCCTGGTTACATTTAAAAAAAATAAACTCAACTCTTAAACAATTTGATACAATAATACGTAGTAATTATTAATTATCCTTGTCAATGATTATTTTGATATCGACCGGTATTGATACTATCGTATATTATCAAGATTGAATACACATGAAGCAAAATTATATCTTCTTCACAACTTTTCAAACCATAGATAGCGTTATCGTATTTGTTATAAACATTAAAAAATACAATAGATTAAATCCATATATGCAACGTTCAAAATTTGGAATAGAATCGGTGAATGTGTGTAAATCGTTGATCATCGTGTAAAGTGATCACATAAACCAATCTCAAATATACATACTTTCCCATCCTTTCATACAGCCATACATACAGTCCATACTTTCCCATATAAAATAGCTTCATCTCTGTAAGATATATAGGCATAATTTATCTTAATTAAAATATCTAAATAAAATAATTTCGTCTGTTTATCCGTCTGTCTGTCTGTCTGTCTGTCGGTCCATAAATTCGTAACGTGATACGCAATCAGCGTGGCTAAAGCAGCACGCAAAGGTCGAAATTACACGGTCTTTATATTTTTATATTATTATATTATTATATTTAGTTTTAAAATTAAGCGAATATTCAAATTAAAAAAACCTATTCATGAATTATTAGTTTCAAAATCTTGCAATTATTATGTTCCGTGATTTTTCATGGGTCTACGGCTACTATTCATATAAAACTTAGAAGTGTTCTTTATAAATGAAAATATATATGTTCACTATATATCAACATCAGGATTTACAATTATATTTTAAACGAAATGGTTTAAACTGAGTTTTACACATACAACTCAGTTGAGTTACACTTGCACCAGTCCCTCAAATTACGCATCCATGAGATGCGACGACTTCCTACACTTCTTTTACCACATATTTTTTCCTGGATGATAAGTTAGTCAAGCCTATATTTTGGTCTTCTAATAATATGTCCGAGACACTCCAGCTTTCCTATCTTCACCCTCCGCAGCACTTCTCGGTCTTTTTCCATACGCCAGAGGATTTCAACATTCGTCACTTTATCCACCCAGGAAACTTTCAATACGCATCTCAAAAGCTACGACTTATAGAATTAATTCTTGTGTCTATGCCTCCACCCCCATATAAGAGAACTATACCCAAAATGCGTATAGTTCTCTTATATGGGAGTCGTAGGCTAAGTTGTAAATATGCGATACAGTCTTGTTATTTTATATTTCGATATTTTCTGAGCCCCGCTTTCATTTTTCTTATGCAAATCGGCTTATTAAACCGCGGGGTAGGTGGCAGCAGTGTTGCTTTGGTTAAAGATAGAAATTACCCCGGGGGTGTTGTGCAATCCGCTGTTTTTATGAATCGAAATCTGATTAGCTTTGGAGCTTCCGTCGCGAGATGGCGGCTTGTTCGCTTTATAGGAAATTGAATTAACATAATCCCCGCGGCGGGAATCTTCAGATAAGTGAGTGAGCAGAGGTTATTTAAATTGACATCTGTGACGTCACCCGAACCATGTTACATATCCATCCATATTTTAGAGGATATATAGACACACGACATGTATACGTAATATTATCTTATCTTCAGTATTCCAACAGACTTAACTAATTCTGGACTACGCCCTTCTACGGTGAGAATGTGGCGAGCTTACGATGTTTTGGGTGTTCAAAGACCTATCGTACGACTGACTTAATTGATCACTTTACACAATATAACGTTCACCGATCCACCCAAATACAACTCACATATGAAACAAGGTGTGCAAGTTAAATATATATACAACTTACCAAAATTTTAAAGATGTGGTAGTCTATCATGGGTGGAATTGATGAAGGTTACATTGTGTAAACTGATCACCTACGATGTTTTGTTCTCCGACATTTATGTAAATTTTTTTGCAGCACACACATTGCAATATTCAAAAACAAAATAAATAATATTATGCATTAATCCTGAAAGTCGAAAATCGAAGTATGGATGATTTTTTCTGACAGTATGCTTGTAATTTATATTTTATTTTTTATTTCCGTACCCAACTTAACTAAAATATGAAAAATACTTAGTTTCAATAATTTGTTACCACTTTTTTTAAATTATGTTTGATAACCTTTTGTTATTTTATCTAAGGGTTGTTTATTAAAGAACATTGGCTAGCTCTACTCCTTGATAAAGTGATGATTATTTTACAACACAGATGACGAAAAAATGTTGTCTGTGTATGTAACAAAGTGTAAATTTTGATAATGTGTACATTAACTAGTAAATTTATGCAATAACTTTTAGGATAAATAAGGATATGAATGTCAGAAATAATGTTAAATTTATTTTTATAATAAAGATGCGAACAAGAAATACTTGTCACATCAATCCACTTACGATTTTCAAACTTAGCTTAACTCTTGTGCTATGAATATGTTATGGACAAAGTGTAAATTTTGATAATGTATACATTAACCAGTACATAATATATGCACTAACTATTAGTATAAAAAGGAAATAAATATCAGAAACAATGTAACTATTAAGACATATTTTTTTTTATAATAAAGATGCGGACATTGAATACGTGTCACATCAAACACTTACTATTTTCAAACTTAGCTTAACTCTTGTGCTATGAAAATAGGACTAACTTGCTGATCTCCTGGAATGGGGCTCGAACCAGCGACCACTAGATCACTAGGTAAGAGTTTTAACCACTAGATTAACAAGCTACTAGATATGCATTACATCGTAAAGATTCTGTCACAGAAAACTTTGTTTGTGAACTTGTGAAAAGATTGTTTGTGTTGGTCCTTTGAAAAAATGTTTTTTTTTTTTGTAATACGCAGCACTGTAAAGAATGATATCTTTTGGATTTTTTCGGGATCTTGTCTAAAGAATAAAATATGTTAATGTCAGGAGACGAATCTAATATTTAATAAAAGTTAAAGCCTACTTCCCTCTCTCCTCTCCTCTCTTCTCTCATCAATATGTCGTTTGATTTCATTGTTCGTAAACTAATCAAAAGTTGAAGGGAGGCCGCCTTCCGTATGCTGGGAGGTGTATCTCATGCTGCAGGGGTTGTCAATACCTTCAGACCTCATCACCTGCTTTTTATCTATTTAATAATTATATTTTTTAAATATTATTTTATACATTTTTTATCTTCTCATGCAAGAGTAAGAAAAAATCAGTAATTAGGTGGCTAAGTTTTAATAAATTTTTAATAGGTCTTCAATTTTAAATGATACCGTCCCGGAATCGCGCTTGTGTTTGCTTTTATACATAATTATTATTTTATATATCTCGTAGTTATTTGCGCCATCTGGTAGCATTTACGACGGACATTGTTACATAGAGAATTATCTATTTTGATATATCGGAGAAAATAAACATTTGACACCTTCATTGATAATCTCAAACGAAAATTAAAAAATCGTTCATTTTTTTACATTTGAATTTATTTCATCTCAGCACTTTTAATATCAGTAATAATAATTGCCGTCGCTTGAATGGCTCAGCGATAAAATAAGAATCAACGATCCGTGTCCCTTTGATAGGTATCAGAAAAATCTTTTCATGAAGAATGGTTGGTCTTTTCGTTTCTTTGTGTAAAATCCGTTGTGTAAAATTGTGCCACTCAACCGTGCTCTATCTACAGTCCATAATGTTTTAAATATAAATGCGTAAAAATATATTTCTAAAGATATTTTTCATTGTTGAATTGTGAGTAAGTTGACAAGGCCTGAACGCAATTCTGCTACACAAGATCCGACACAGCATCTCTGTCACGTCTCATGTTTACTAAGCATCTTAGTCTACATAATCAATACTTGTGTGTGTGTCATTGGATGCTCATGTCGTATAATATGCTCCTAAGCGTATGTATATATATACTCCTTCATTTATATCACTATATTACGCATAAACTTATATTATAAAGGAATTATTAAAGCCATACCAAACTATTAGCCATAAAAAAGTAAGATTTTATAAGTTAAAATAAAATTTTAATTTCGCTTCAGAAAAAAAAATATAAATCTTTTAAGTTTTTGATAAAAAAAGTATCGTCAACATCATACTCTTGTTTTAATAGAATTGGGGGCCTAAAGACTCGACAAGATGCTTCCATATTCCCCTGTCTTATGCTGCTAAGACCCATGTTGTCTTAGTACAGTCAAATCTGTAGCGACCCTTGGGTGACCTTCCTTCCAGAGTTGTCAAGAGAGTACTTCTTGATAGTCGTTCCTCTGGCATCCTTAGCACATGTCCAAGTCAGCTGATTTGTGATTTCTCTATGTGTAGGAGTAGGAAGCTCCGTGTCGAGTGTATGCCTTCTCACTCTGCCCGCCAGTTACTCCGTCCCACTACTCTCCTTAGAAAACTCATTTCAAATATATTTGTAGTACATATAGGAGAAAGATATTTAGTACCAATTAGGTAAATTATAAATAAATTATAGTAATTATATAAATATATAGCATGACGTATCTATACATATAAAAATACTATGTACCTATGTGGGGCAAAAGAGTAATTAAAATTTTTTGAATGCAGTCATCGATTATTATTAATTTAGAATGTACTGAATTCAAGTTTTTATAGGAAATATAGCCTATAAATTTATATAAAATATGATTTTGGAAGGGATGATATATAAAATCTATAATTTAGTACGTTTTAAACGAGTAATCCTGGGTGACTTCATTCAAATTTTTTTTTTTTT
Organism: Agrypnia vestita; assembly: GCA_016648135.1. NCBI lineage: Eukaryota > Metazoa > Arthropoda > Insecta > Trichoptera > Phryganeidae > Agrypnia > Agrypnia vestita. Next base: position 92,884 of record JADDOH010010285.1, read on the forward strand.
AAATTGCTGCCTTTGCTTTTATATCCCATGTATCATTTTAATCATGACGAGCTCTAATGTATATAAAAATGTCAAAAAATTAGTGCTTTTTTTATTTGTTGTATTTCTTCAGCCTACACCTAATTTTAAATTATGCATAAAATCTTCAGTAAAATCTTAATTAATTCTTTAAGATGTCACATCCACATTTTTAATAGCAATATCCAGTATTGAGACCATACAACGAATAGTAAGTCATTTCCTATTGACCTGTTGCACGGATCAGCACGTCTCTGCGACAGAGCAAGGATCATATATTTTATTACACGAAAGTATTAAACATCTTCATATCATATCGCTTCATATATCAGATACAATACGGGAGATACTAAAAGATATTGCTCTGTCAATATGGCATCGGAGTTTGATGTCAACAGATTAGTTTTAGTACGGAACATATGATTAAACTGTTGAATTAAAAAATGTCAACCACCATAATCATGGTGATAGAAATTGATACCTGTAGCGTAAAATCAATATTTTACGTTTTATTATTTATTTATTTTTATTTATTTATTTATTTAATGTTCATGGAAGACCAACAGCACAAAAAAAAGCATAGAAAACATTGATGATAGATGGCCAATTACAGGTCTCCGCATTTAGATTATTAAGAATTTTGTTAAGTAATAATAGCGAGGATTGGATATGCAAATAATTTTCTAATACTTTTTTAATTAAAATACTCATATATAGACAGAAATAAAATTAATTAAGAATACACTAATATAAAACCACTATTTATTGAACTATCAAAATGTTTCGGGACCAATCTTTCTCTCATCAAAACACAACGTATACTAATAATTTATATTGGAAGTATAGATGTTAACAAAAACAAATAATAAATATATGAAAGTTGGGTAACTAATTATAAACTAATGTGACAATATATTTCAAAGGTAACTATTTGCAAAAAGGATTTGGTTATTTAAAATAATTTACTATTTATACTTATTAAATAAAAAATAAAATTGATTAAAATTATTCGGAAAAATATAAGATTAAGAATCATCGCTTTGTTAATGTCTACATTGTTCAAAAAAAAATATATGTATGTGGTGTATAAAACCAAAGGCAGCAATATTCAAAAAATTAAAAAAATATTTTGAATGTAGTCACCGAAGATTAGGTACTAATTTAAAATAGGTATACTGAATTCTAGATTTCATGTATCTATCTCGTCTATGGCTATGTATATAGGCTATGTTTCCTATAAATTCACGAATTTAGTACTTGAGACAAGAATTTAGATATGTTTACTTCAAAATAATATCGTCATCCTCAAAAAACTTCACAATTTATATTAGATAAAATAAACAATACATTTATTTGATTAAATATATGCATAACAAATAATTTAAAAGCACTTGTCGTTGTTTTATAAAGCGTCCCATTTCCTTTGTACTGTGCATCGCTCCTGAGGGAAGATTCTAAATGAAATTTACGCACGATTAAAAAATTACCAGATTCGAATGCCCCTTCTTCATTTCCCTAATTTTCTCAGTTGCTTGAACTGTTTAAAGGAAATGTGCATCTTCCAAATATCATGAATCTTATGCAATACTGGAAATGGAATAGTTATTTTGCTACATTTTCTCGGATTATAATATATACCTACTATATACCTACCTTATCGTAATAATATAAACAATCAATGCCTACGTACTAAGATAATTACAAAATAATCTATATATAACTTTTTTTAAATATTTTTTTATGAAGTTACCTCACATGTGCTATCATTTTGATTATAATTTTACTTAATATTTATTTTTAAATTCCTTCTTATGGCAGTCTCTACGTTTTTCTTGACATTTTAATTATTTTAAGATGATGAACGAGCAACTGAAAATTTCATTGATATAGGAAATATATTAGAAAAATTATAAGACAAGTTTATTATTTGATAAATATTTTAATTACATTTGAGTAATGTACATTTTATTAAATATACTGGTAATATGCTACTTTTGGTATACTATATTACATAATTAAATTAAAATTTGATAATAAGTCACCTAAAAATTTCTTAGATTTCTTAAATATAATATACTGGTAATTCTAGTAACATAAATATAATTATAAAATTGTTATTCAAGTTTATTAGATTTTTTTCAATTTTATTTTATGATATTACGTACGTATCGTATATGAATGAATAAAATACAATCGAAAATTCTCATTTTTCAAAATTTTGAAGATAAATTCCTTCACAAAAATACCCCGGGTGGCAATCAAATATGGGCATTTCCTTTTTTCCGTAGTGATTCAATCGCTCTGTTCACACGACACGATTTAAATACTGCGCCTCCGTCGAGGGGTGAATTACTTCGTGAGCATCCCCGACAAAGCCTTTCACCCTTGATCTCGAATTCTTCGGTCCATTATACGGAGCCTGCGAGGGAGGCTTAAGGGATGCTGTGAGTGAGGAAATGAAATGTCTCCCGATTTCCTGACACTAGTCGACGCGGAAATGCACGACAGTAGTCACTTTTAAATGTGAATAATTCCGGGATAAGAAAAGAGAAATACAAGGAGAGATCGTTCACACTTTTTCACCCTTATTATTTGGCATCGTAATAAAATAGTACCTTAGAGGACTTTATTTATTAAATGCTTTCGATTAAACAAGGTGTGATGTGACAACATTTTATATCACGGCATTTGATTTAATTAGCAATAATATTATATACGATACAAATCAACATTATATACATGCTTTATATCGTCATAAGATACTGGCTTGGAGAGGCTAAATAAACACTAAAATTATTTACTACACAAAGTAACTATACACGATTTTTATCGGAGCGCCGTTCTTTCTTTCACACTAATTGTTTCTAGAATATTTTACATAGGTTCGCACTAACTGACGTCACTAGAATCGTTTTCTTGATGCTTCCAGAATCCAATGGACCGTTCGAGAGGCTTCAATAATGCGCATTTACCATTGTCTCGTGACTATACAACCCAATAGAAATTTCACTAGGTAATAAACTATTTTTTAAGTGAATTAAAAATGGAACGATGAATTTTTAAAATAAAAAGTACGCATCAAATTTATAAAAATATATTATTTAAAAAAAAGTATAATTATATAATTTTAGCATTTATTACAGGTGTTGAGATTTATTTAAAAAAATATACAATTAAAAAATATCTTCTGACACTCAACATTGTAATCATGGATATAAATAGGATAAGAATAAGAATTGATTAAATTTCATACTTTGTATAAATTGACACAACTCTCTCCGTTAAACCAAAAACATATTACCAATATTACATAATATGACGTGCCCTTTAATATAGTACTCATGTACCCTGTAATTATCGTAAAATATTAACGATATAAACAAAAATGTATTTTTAAAGAAAATTATCTGTGCGCTTATAAAGTTCACAATAAAATGACAGTGGGTGGATAAAATGTCAACGAACAGATTTAACATTCTAAATCTGCAGACAGCAATTAATAAATTGCATGTTCCAAATAAAGCTTCGTATTGCAAGTGTGCGTTGATATTTTTAGCCCATCGGTATAAAACAATCCAGGTAGGTACGAGTTTGAATGATTAGGAAGTCTTCGGAACAACCGAAAATGTTTAAAGCATAAATAATTTTTTAAATATTTCCGTGCAATGTTTTACTGATGTTTTCATTAAATATGAAACACAATCAAATACTTGTTTTATTAGCATATTAAAATAATGTGGATATGATTTTTTTTTAAATATGAGAATCATTTTTAAAATGCTGCGCCTACAAGATCAGATATATAGTAACCGTATTGTAGGATTGGGGTAAAGCGAATAGAGGGATGAGTAAGGATATCTATGTTTTACGAAAGGTCTAATGAGTAACTACGCTATATTTAGAACGGATAGAAAAAAAGGTAATGTAATTGTAAATTTCTTGATACTTTAGAGATGTACATATTTTATTGTATAGTCTCAATCTCTTTTCAACATTGTTTACAAATGTTTCAGATATATTTATTTTATATTAGATATATTTTGTCAATATGTTTTTTTCGATGTTACCGTGTACCGCATATAAATAACTTTTTTTAAAATTAATAATATTTATAATATTTTTTTGCAATCAAACATAGACAATGTTTACAAATCAATATTTTTTGTGTGTATATACCTCACCAAAAAGATTCTTGTGTGTGATAATTGAGCCTTTTTGAAAAATATTTAAGCTTATTAATAAAAAGTATAATATATGCATGATAAAATATACCTATTGTACATATTTTAAGCCAAATAATATTTAAAATAATAAATACATTTTAAAAGCGTTACATACATTCATGTATGTTAAAAACAATTAAAGGGGTGAAAGCTTTGAATACAGAAAAAGAATAATAAATCTTGGCAAAACCATCAATATTTCATATAAAATCCTGTTAAAATAGTGTATTTATTCCGTACTATAATTATAATAGCAAAAAAAAATACGCTATTACATATTTATATTTTGTAGGTAATCAGGGTGTCAGGGATGAAGATTTCTCGCGTAATCCGGGCCACAGATTTAAACATTTAAACTTGCATACATTTCATAAAGTTTAAAGTAAACTTTTAGATTAGTCTGTTCGGATCCGCGCGGAACTTTTGAATTTGCAGTTTCCGCCTCCCAGACAAATGAGCGGATCCATCGGAGACCGGGAGAGGCTGGGAGAGACGAAGATTCTGAGGCTCTTCAGTGGATCTTTAGTGGGACTTAAGTCGGCACTTAAGGGATATGACTAGCGTTAAGAATGTCAACGGTGGGCCGCCCATTAACACCTTAGCATTGGCGTAGAAGCTTTATTATTTTGTAAATATATTTGCGTTAAATATAAACGATATTTAGATATATTTTACGCAAGGAATTTTCATTCCGCTGAGTACCCCATTAAAAAATGTAAATATGTATGATAATAACATAAAAAAATTACGCTTTTACAATTAATGTATGGTTATAAATATTGATTGTTATGCCATGTTTTATTATTATTATTATCCTGTATTTACATATTTTATCTCCTTTTGCTGTTTTTAATACACATTAATGGTGTATTACAAATTATTTAAAATATGTACAATATATAATACCAGACATATCAATGTATATTGTCGAATATGCAAAAATTCATTTTCATATCTTGAACCATAGAAATTTTTGGATAATGTTAAAAAGTGTAATTTTATTTTACTATATGAATTTTTTGAAACGAATGCATAATTTTTTAACGTTGTCAGAAAATATCGAGGAAATTAGATGATTTAAGATAGCAAAACGAAAAAAAGAAATTTGTTTAATAATATATCTATTTTATTTTACAGTTATTGAAGAAAACATCATTTTCATTTTTCACGTTGGTTTATTTTAACATTTTTATAAAGCAGTTCATTTCATAATCACAATTTATTGTATAATGAAAATAAATTTTTGTAAGAAACATAAAATTAAAACAAAATAATCTACAGTCGTCAAGAAAATTCCTTCATTTATTCATTTATTGAAAATTCATGAAAAATGTTCAAATGAGAAGCTGTCCACGGACGTCCCTGGTCCGCCGGTGAGGAGTGCCATCTTGCGGTGTGATTATGCAATATCCACTGCGGGCCCATTCATTGCCCCTTTTATATGTTTTTAAGACCACTCTGAGGGTCCAGACGCCGTTACCACATTAGGGCCACAAGGCCGGAAGAGGGGAGACGCCCATGGGTAGAAGCTAAGTCATGCTTAACTTGGTAGTAATAACGCCATGATTAAATTTTAAGCCTGATTTACTAAAAAAAAGGGTAATTTTTAAAAATCTTTTTTTGTTAATTTTTTTTAATTAAATGATAAATTATGAGCTACATCTACAACAAATCATGCTAGACGTTTAATAGATTATTTTTAACTGTTCATTCATAATATGATAATAATATGGTGGTGGTCATGATAATAATATAATATGATAATAATATAGTGGTGGTCATGATGCTCGCCTAGTGAGCTGGTAGTCGATGGTTCGAGCTTCCATTCCACGACACCAGCAAGTTAGTCCTATTTTCATAGCACAAGCGTTTAGCTTATTTTTAAAATAGTAAGAATATTGATGTGACACGCATTCCGTGTTCGCATCTCTATTTTTTTTTTTAAATAAAAAAATATTGGTTCATTTATATAGTGCCATTTTCGTGAAAATTTCACGTCAAGGGCGCTCTAGACACAAAACTCTTACATACTAAAAGCAAAGAATAACAAAATGAAAAAGAAAAGTTAAAGTAAAACAGCTCAAAACATAAAATAGTAAAAGAAAACAACGAATATTAAAAATGTTCTGGGAAAACCTTATAAACAGGTGCGTTTTAAGTCTTTTCTTAAATAAAGTCTCTAAATCCGTGTTTCTTATTAGGCAGGGCAAAGAGTTCTTTCTTTGGGACCCGCCACCGCAAATGCCCGTTCGCTGAACCTAGTTTTCTGGAACTAAATTGCCGGTTCCACAACCCTTCCTACCGCTGAAGTAGAGGCTGACCTGGGAGTGTATGTTACACACGTATGTTCACTCACTCATACTCATACTTACTCATATATACACATATGTTACACAAGTTCACTCACTCATACGCTCTACGTGCCCAAATCATCCCATCGACCTTTTCATAATCATATTGACTATGTTACAGACTTATATAGTTTGGCTTCTAAATATGTTCATTTCCACTGTATATAATATATTCTCCTCTCTTCAATAGTGTTGGCACCAGTACCCTACTATGTATGGCACGTCTTGCTTTGGGTGACAAATTCGTAAATAAAATCAGGCGCGTAAAATCTTTCATAGGAAAATGAAAACTTTAATAAATGAGAAGTAAATACAAATCTATTGTAGCTTAAAAAGTTTAAGTTTTAATACTTAATTAATTGAACTTAAAGAAAGAATAATCCAGTCAACTAAATAAAACACACAATTGACGAGCATGTATAAAAATATAATATACTAGTTGTAACCCATCAAAAATGACGTACATGTCGGTTCCCACAAAATAAGTATGCAAAATTTGGGCAAGATCTGTCAAACGGTGTAGATTTGTATAGAAAATGTATCGTGGGGAGAGGATGGGGTAAAGGGTGAGGGGGATAAAGCAAAAAATTTTTTTAAAAAAAGAAGTTACGAACGTTACGGGAAGTTACGGACAGACATACAGACAACGAAATAATTTTTATTTTTGGGATACGAGTATGCAGGAAGTGAAAGATAGAAAAAAGTACAAAAATAATTACAAGTCAAAAGATATTCAACTAAGCACAGATAATGAGGCAGTCCTTGACTTCAAAACTTTGCCATCCCACGGGAGTTGAGACCGGGTCCCGCGTGTTGCCAAAACGTCGTAAAAGATTCCGGAGTGCTGTAAAAGTCGTAGGGAGTAAGTAATTTGGATGTTAGTTATGTTCGGGGGCCCTTTCGCTCCCAAGGGAAGAACCAGGGGTCACCCGTCCCCGCTTCCTTGACCTCTGCACGAGTGGTTGCGGGGTACGCCACTGATATTAGTAAGAAAGAAAACTCGAAAATATATTGTGATATTTTAAATTTAAATGGTGTAAAGCTACTGTATATCTGAATAAAATTATTATTAAACAAGAGGAAGGAAGGAATATTTCCATACCTACTTTCCCATGTACTATTTGTACATGGGAAAGTAGGTATGGAAATATTTGGGCGTTTACAGGGCTTACGACTGGTCATATGGTTAGCTCAAGTAATAACAAGGTACGAATTTGTAAGATTTTTTTTCTACAATAGAGATGTGAACACGGAATACGTGATGCCACAATATTCTTCATATTTTCAAATTAAGCTAAATGCTTGTGTTACAAAAATAGGACTAACTTGCTAGTGTCCGAATATCGTAATCACTACACCAAAAAGCTCTTCATATGTATGCTGGCTTTGGCGTAAAATATTGAATTTTGCTGACGTAGAATAATATGAATAATAATCGTAATTGCCAACTAATGTGACACTAGATGATTGAAAATAGAAAACGACACCGGAAAAAATAAACAACCAATAATTTGAACATACTCAAAATATTCTAAATACATAAAAAAGCTGATCTAATTAGTTTAAAAAATTTAAATAATTTTCAGGCATATTCTAGTGTAAATGTTTATGATTCTGAAAAATCTCATATACATGAGATTCCTTTAAAAACTCCAATTAAAATATATATGTCTTTTACCAACGGCGATATTTGTACTGGATTATGGAAATGACAAAATTTCAAACCACCGAGGGCGGTAAAAAAATTACAACTCACATATGGGCCAAGATGTGCAATAATTAACAAAGGTATATTATACAATATCCAAAAAATTTAAAGATATGATAGTCTATCATAAGTGGAATTGGGGAACGTTACATTGTGTAAATTGATCCCTTATGTCAGCCAGCAATTTTTAGCTAGAATTTTGAAGCAATATTCTTTATATATGTATATGACATTCATCTGTATTATTACCATGTACGGTAGAATACGTCTTTTTAACTGTTTTTTAAATCAGTTTTTTATAAATTCAGAATAATTATTAGTTGTGGGGGTATAAAAGCAAAGGCAGCAATATCCAAAAAAAATTAAACGCAGACATCTATGAATACTAATTTACAATGTTTATAATTAGAGATTTTATAGGAAAAATGATAGGGAATAATAAAATCTAGAATTAATTACATTTTAAATTAGTAATCCTTGGTTATTGCATTCAAAACATTTATTTTTATTTTTTGGATATTGTTGCCTTTGCTTTTATACCCCACAGTTAACGTTTGGATTCATCATAACAATGTGTTGGTACGATAAAGTGAAAATTTTTCTCTAAATAGCATTTCTGCAGATGGAACCAATTAAATTTCGCATTATTATGGAAAACCGAAGAATCTTAGTAAAGATATATTTTTTTATTTTAATAAATATTTAGATATCTGAAACAACAAAATTCATTGAAATAATCATAATTCATATAAATTTCAACACTTAAATGAAATAGTATAAACTTTTTCCTATATCGGTATCAGAAGAAACATCAAAATATAAACTTTTGTGGAAATAAAATGATTCGTTCACCGTTTACCGAGTATTGTATTTTTATTATGGCAATGGTCAACCGTTATGGGTCAAATATTGGATATTTTATGGGGCCCATTGATATTCTGAAAAAACCCATATAGATAGAATATCCCCCGATATCAGCTCGCCTTTATGTTTATGTCCGAATAAGAACTTCCAATCGAGATGGTCTCAAAGTAAGTGCTCTAAAAGTAAGCATTACTCTGATAATTCCAAATGTTAAAAATGAATAAATTATACTGATATTATTCCTTCATAAGACATTATATCAAAATGGAAATATCTTGTTTCGATAATCTGTGTGTGGTCAATATGATGGACTGCATAGATTTAGAATATTTTGAATATGTCCAAATTTTTCAAGAACTCAGATACGGGATTTCATCCCCAGGGGAAGTTCATTAATCAAGATATATACTATAGATGTCTCATAGAGACGAATCTATATTTTTATATGAGAAAGTAAGTATGGAACGTGTGCACAAAGAAGATATGAACACCCAAAAAGACTTTCATACCTACTTTTCCATAAAAATATAGCTTCGTTTCTATGCGACATCTATAATATATATCTTGAACTGCATATACTTATTGACATGTTTGAAGGCCGAATAGAAGTTTCGAGTTTAGGAAAGATGGAAATTGAGACGTTTTAAGGTACGAACACTTCAGGTGTATCCTTGAACCCTTGTGGACTTGGTGGATGATTACGATAATTGGAGAAGCTGCCGGTGGATTTGGTATGGTTAATAGTAAAACCATAGACATCCTTGTCAAGTAGTTGTTCTTGAATTTAATGCATTTTATTTGCATACAGTTGCTAACACGAATACTTTATGTTAATATTCTAAAAGTATTTTTAAAATATTGTAAAAATAACATAATCAGTTTAATTTAAATCTTATAATTTCATTTTTATATGATTTTTGAAAGGTTTGTCCTTGGCATTCTTGTAATGGTATTTTTAAGTACTCTGATTAATTATATCAAAGAACGATAATGAAAAAGATGTTAAATAATTTTTATTTTTCATTAGGTTTCATAAAAAAACATAGTTTCTCCTATTTTCATATGTATTATGCTTTGCTTATTATACCTGTATTTATCTGATGCTTTATTTCTTTGTTCCGGGATACTCCTATTTAAGTATCATTAAAATATAAAATAATGCTTCATTGCTTTATTTATACTATGTATTATTTTTTATTATTACTTTATAGTTAAACGCTCAATGAGCATTTATAATAGATTTGACGAGCATTCTCTTACGATCAAAAATTATCTTTATTTTAAATTTACTACCTACCTTTGATTTTAAATTTTTTACTTTTTGTAAAGTACAAAACAAATTAATAATTTATTTGCAATAAATAATGAATCCCAAAAATGTATTTCGGGCATTTTATTGAAGTCTTAAATATAATTTTTAATAGTATTAATTTTTATGTATAGGGCACAAAGCCTTTTACGGTAAAAAAAAATAATACATATATTTATTTGTGATAGATTAGAAATAACAATTAAAGTGAATCGTGTGAAACATCATTAATAATATTACACTACTGTGTATATCACCAAGATGAATTCTGCGTGAGTGGCGAATTATATTCCATATTGGTAATATTATTGGTATAAGTAGGTACTCTTGTGTTACTAGTAGGTGCATGTATATAAATTATTAACCATGTTTACGAGTGCATGTCTGTCAGTCAAGTTATTTAATATATTTAGAGGGTAGAATGCCAAAAACGGGCGATAGTGATTATTTCGAACTTTAAATGAGAGCATAATAAAGTTATGTAAACCTGATTTTTTAAGGTTTCTTTTATTATTAAACGATTTGCATTTTATTTATCCAAAGCACACGTGAAAATCGTTTAATAATTAAAGAAATATTGACAAAACATTGTTTTGCTCATCTGTAAAGTTCGATATAATCACTAACGCCCTTTTGGCTTTCTACCCTCGATATATATTATTCATGATTTACACATTTAATATTTTACCTTAATCTCTAAAAGTATTACATTTTTGTAAGTAACAAAATTTTTTCATTTTTCAATAATTCATTGGTCCCTTTGTCATTCCCTTCCTCGTCCATATGTCGCCATTGACTCAGAAAACAATCCATTTCCCATTACGCGAAACTTATCCCGCATTTGCGACACTCGGCGGTGGCACAAAATACGAAGCGGACAATGGAAATTGGAGGGTCAGGGTTCACATCCTGTTTTCCATAATGCGGTCATTCGGAAGCCGCCACCCTCGGGATCCACCCCCCTCCCTTCCTCCAGCGGCCATCCCCGAAGTCTATCAGTTGCCATCTTTATTTAGGATGATTGCGGGAAGCAAAAGGGATATTCGTTCTTATCAAAAACTCCCGTCTAAATGTTTCCGAAGGTCACTTTATGAGGCTTTATTATGGGCGGTTAAGTCTTTTGGAGCCCACTAGCGATCTCGAGTTGATTTTCACTGACCTGATCAAGATATTTATAAATGTTATTTTTAAGATGATTTTGCTGGCTTTCTTTGTAAGTTATACCACTAATATTTACTTAAATCGTGGGTCATAAATTAAAATAAAATTTGTATATGTATTCTGGATTTTTAGAAAAAAATATATAGAGATTTTAAAAAACATTTCTATCAAATTAGTGAAAATTAAAAATTTGCAATATTTAATATTATATCACAGATAGAATTAAATATGCCAAGGAAATGAGCCAGCTGCATAGCTTTAATTATGGACGAATGCTAGACGAATGCAGTTATCAAGCTCTTAATCACGCTGGACTGATAAAATCACCAAATTCTGCGAAAATATGTGATAGTGAATAAGTAAACAAGGGACAGAAAACAATTGGAACACTTGGCGAGGCCTTCATCCAGTAGTGGATCGAATATAGCTGATGATTATAATGATTGTGATATCATGAATAATATTTAACAAAAGGATTCCATGTCTAGAACAAAACACATCTAATCATGGATGAATCTCAATAAAGATATTAAAAAATATATTTTACCGAAAGACATAAAAACACATTTAAATTAGGTAATTAAAATTAATTTGGAAAAATTATAGAAGTCTCATAGACACTAAGCTATGTATATATGAGAAACTCTTATACTATGGCTCAGGGCTTTCACCCTATTTGGCTTAAGTGATCACTCTACACAATGCAACGTTCACCAATTCCATTGTAAGAACATCCACACATTATCAAATTTTTTAAAGTTCTATATAAATGTTCTAAATCAAGGAATCTTTCGTATATTTCAATGGTCTATGCTAGAGAAATCTGTTGTATTTTTTCTCATTAACTAGTTAGTATGTATATATAAATTTCACAACTGGTAACGATACCTCTATATTTTATTTTTTTAAAGTGGAGTTTTAGCAATATTCATTTTAACGTAAATATATGATATTCTTTCGAATTATTAAATACATCTACTAGAATATGCCTAAAAATCAGTATTTACAATTATTAAAAATTAAAATTAGTTTACCTTAAATCTTGACTAAGAGACTATTGGCCCTGAAACATATTGATAATTTAATAAATAGTGGTTTTATACAAAGTGTTTAGTTTTTATTATTATTTATTACCTTGAAAGGCTTCATGGTCGTGTATGTGCACAAAATAAAATAAAAATGCAATCAATGTTTTAATTCAAATAAATATACTTGGAATAATAATGCAGTATACCTATCTATTTAGCATAAACTACATTTACTATCATTTCATTGCCACTACAGAGGGCATCTCTCCTTACATACTAGTATAAACGGGGTTCCCCCCGTGTCATCCGGTCAAGTAATGGAGACGACAGCTCGGCTTTAGTGCCAATAGAATCCCAATAGAATTGTTCTGCGGTCGAATAAGACATTACTTGTATGGAGGCCATTTGGTCAAGATGGACCATTAAGCGGACCTTGAGGTACCCCGTAAGCGCCGGAATTACGAGAACTTTGATTTAGAGCTTTTTCTTCCGTCGATACTTCTACTCTTTTAATGATATTTTCAGCTAACCTAACTTGTTGAACTTTGGAGATATTTAAAAGTCACATTAGATCATTGTAATCAGAGAAAACTCACGCAAAGATTACAGTATTCTAATCGCTTTCGCCTGTGTTACGGATAGGAGGTATTCATAATTGTAGGTAAATCAACAACACCTTCTCATTTGTGTTTTCTGTGTCATTTTATCATGTGTTTTGGAAACCATTGTAGGGTCCATATCAGGATAAAGTAATGGTGATGATAGATCTTGCAACGGAATCCGGAACGATGACTAGAAAGATATTATAAATACGACAAAACACCCCAGAAAACTCAAACCAGAAGATTCTGAACGGCCATGAAAACCTGACAACATTTTTAAATTAACGTCACAACCATACGTTTGTTAGCCTTTGAATTTATTCTTCTGTCTTCTACTTCATCGTTACCTTTTCCTATTTATTTATGATCTTTGATGTCCTTTACGATGTTTGATCACCAGGTTGCTTGTGGTATTCCTTGTCATCTTCTGGCAGTATGTAATTTTTACAATGTTTTTGACTGTGTGATCGCCTAGTCTCCTCATGTGTGGTCATACAATTTTATCATGTCTTCTCTCATCTTACGATCAATATCACCTTTGTTTGAAGAATTTATTGAGTGCTGTATGCACAACCGAAGTTGTTAAAATTAAAATTGACGTTAAATTAGTTATTAAACAAATTAATTTATAAACTGTTTACGCTTTATTTGATTTACTATAACAGCATATGCTATGATAAGAGTTGGTTTTAATTCAAGCCATGATTATGTATATGTCAAAACAAATCACATATAATGTTACTTTATTTTACATTCATTTAATCTGTTTATGAACTGAGAATAAGAATAAAAATAATTATTCCAAATCGGTATTGTACGGCCGAATGGTTAAGAAACCCATCTCTTTCAATAGAGATCAAGAGTTCAAATCCCATAAATTGTTAATCTTACAAAAACTTTGAAGTTCTATCTTCGTTCTCAAGAGCTTTGGACATGTTTTCATTCTCAAAATTTCATTTGAAACGTACTTGTTTGCTTTGGTGGCTAAGATGTTCACGTACCGTTCGACCCTCATACTGGGAGATCACAAGTTAGTCCAATTCTTAAACATACGCTTAGCTCCTTAAATAGTAAATCTATTGACGTGTTAACAAGAAAACGTGTATGTAAGCGTTGTTCACCAAAACTTATATTTTTAACAAGTATTATGAATGTGGTCGTTGGTAAAGTCCGACCGCAAATCGACGTTTTATATCGGAATGAAATGATCTCCATAAATTTTGCGCAATGGACCATAATCTTTATGATGCATGTAATCGACGCTTTGCCGAATGGATGCGTATTTTATATCAGTATTCAATTATACCATATAGGACTGGAGACCATTATTCCCGCAGATTCGTCGTTCAAAAATCAAAATAAAATTAACTTGCCTTTATATTTTTTCATTATATCCCTTGTACCAGGAACGTGCAGTTGTTACATTTAAGCATACAAGTCTCACGGAGCCGAATCTATTTATGTGGAAAGAGTGTATGAAGTCTTTATTGGGAGGCTTGTGGCTTAGGACCTGGATGTGCTAACTTAAGTGATCACTTTACATAATGCAACGTTAACCGATTCCACCATAAGAACATCTACACATTATCCCATTTTTGAAAGTTGTATAGATACATATTCTAAATTAGTTTCTTTCATTTATTCATGGAAAGGACTATAGATGTCTATAACATAGTGCGTTCGAACTGATTCCGCCTTTTTATACGAGACACGTTGGTTTTTCGAATTTCCAAGATTATGCATTTCTTATTTTTGCGAGAATGTTCCCGTCGCTTCCAGATAGGTCCAGACAATCCCGAATCCGAATGTTATTGATAATTCCAGAGTGTTGTGGGGCGTTCTAGAGTATTCTATAGCGTTGTTCCAAAGTGAGATATTACAAGGGATTCGGACAGTGCACAATTCCTTATTTTTACCATTTCGTTAAAATATATACATTAAAAAGAATATTGCTTAATATTTCACTTTATAAATATTGAGGCATCATTATCTGATGCATAAACTATGCATACTATATCTTGGTAAAGACTATAGATATCTCAAGCAAAGTCCATTTGAATATATGAAAGAAACTTATTTATAGCATATGTATATAAAACTTTCAAAAAATTGATAATGTGTGGATGTTCTTAGGTAAGGTGGAATTGATGAACATTGCATTGTGTAAAGTGATCATTTAATTAAGCCAGCTCATAAAGGTCATAAGTCATGGACAACCCACAGCGACTTTATATATATGTTCGGCCGTTTTGATTCAGGTAATGCTATTTTAGAAATATTTTCATCCCAATATTAGAATTCGTTATACAACGTTATATAAATTTGTTTTGAAAATTTATATTATTACATTTTTTTCAATAAGATCTATATGTCAAGTATATTATAGATGGGACATCTATAATTATAAGAGACGAAATTATACTTTTTATGGAAAAGTGGGTATAAAAGTCTTTGGGTGTTCATAGGGCTTACGACCTATCGTACGGTTGGCTTAAGTGATGACTTTACACATCGTTCACCATTTCACCCATGATAGAATACCACATTCATCAAATATTTGAAAGTTGGAAGTTTAAGTTTTACAACCCGTATCATATGTATGTTGTAATTATCATTAGCGCATAAAAAACATAATTTCGTCTCTATGAGATAGTGTGATAAGATCTATTCGTGTTTTCGCTGCATAATTTTGCAAGAAAATTAATTTGAATAATATTGCTAATTAATATGTGTACTTTCTATTGAATAAAGTGTGTTCTTACAAAGAAAAGTACGAGGTTCGACGAGAAGTAAGTTACGGCGACTTTTGAACCACAAATACTTGTGTTAATTAATTATTAAATATTAATCGTTTGTTATTAAAGGCCGACTTTTCACCATCAATAATTATTTTAATTAATTTGTAATCAACAATGGTTGGGAAATGTGTTGAAGTATGTGTGAATATGTGTTTGTGATCGGAGGGTGACCATGAATTTTCCATTGAAATACTTTACATAATATATTTATTAAAAAAAGTAGCTTCTAATACACTTAATGCAAAACAAGTATATGTTTGCATTTCTTAAATATCTTAGTGACAAAAGTGGAGTGCGAAATCGGCACACGTTCTCAAGAGGTCCTCAAGAAATAGTTTATTCCATTGGGACACCAATTTAAAAAATTAAAAAATATTTGTGATGTTAAAGTAAATGTATTGTTTAAGTAGCAATAATTATTCCAAATTGTCTAATCAACTTTTAGAAATGGATCTTTATTTTGATATTAATGGGAGTTTACAAATTTCACATACTAATAATACAGGATTACAGTTGGATAAATTAGAAATTTTGAAAATAAGAAAAGGTGTTAATAGTAAATTAATTATTGTAAATACCCAGGTCTTTTTGCTAATAGTTATCTTTTAAATTTGTTTTCATATCAGTACTAAATTATTTATTCATCTCCCATATTATATTTATTTTTCAATTTATTAATGTCTTTACTTCGATAATTTTTAATTTTTAGTATACGTTTTATCCTGATGAAAGGACCATTGGCCCCTAAATATGTCGGTATTTTCAACAAATAATTGGTGTAAATAAAATATATTTTTATTAATTATATTAAAAAATAAGAACATTGACGAGAAATGTCTTCTACCAAATACCAAATACTTCTATCACATTTTTATATTAAATGTAAGTCCGGAATGATTTTCTCATTTTTATTGTGACGTTGATAGTACAAAACTTTCGAAAGATTGTGAACGCGAATATTTCATAAATCTTTTTTTATTTTACTGATCGAATTATTAAACTGTAATAAAAATTTTAGCAGGCCTCAAATCTTTACAGGGCCTGGAAATAATTGAGCGATTGAAGCGATTTATACATTAATGATTGTGTGCACCCTACAGAACCTCCGAGGGTTTCCCACGAGGTATGGTAAAGGTCACCGCGAGTGACCCCTGACACACGTGCACGGGCACCGACATATTGTATTATATGCGCCCATCGCACTCCCATTGTTGTTATGCACTGCATCGGAATTATTGCTAAGTATAATGCACCAAATCAATAAAACAAAACATAATGGCTTCGTCCGAAGGTGAAAATGTGTAAATTCATAATCAATTACACAGTTTTGCAACATTGATGTAAAACGACTATATACTTTCGACTATTCCCAACTTAATAGATTTAAAAAATAATAATACCCGCATAAAATTATTTATAAAAATATTCTTCTTCTTATTTTATTAGTTCCTTGATCTGTATTGACAGGTCAGTCTTGGTCTTGTGACGAGGACGTCCAGCTCTCTCTCCATCTCTTTGGTGGTCTCCCTGGCGCCTCTCTGGAATCCCGCGCATCACGGCTCTGGAAAGTCTTGTATGGTCCATTCTCTCGACATGGTCCCTCCAGAAACGCCTTTTCATCATACAATGTCTTGTATGTCGCAGGTTCTGCGGATTTCCGCATTGGGTACTCTCTCTGGGACTCTGGTAGTTCTGAGAAGGCGTTTAGTTCTCACCGTGTCCGCTCTTGCTTCAAAAGCGCTTTTATATAAAAATAATTAAACGTATATTTATGTATGTAATATGTAAACTCAAAAGTGCCAAATCAATAATTAATATGATGGAAGACAAAGAATACGGAAACAGATAATGAAAGGGTAGCAAGACAATAGAACTCAATCTTACATAAATACTTATATAAACAAGTTTGTTGACATATTATATCAGGCGATCAACCATTTCAATATTATGTTCAAATAATATTTACATTAGAATTTAGATTATTCGATTAAGTAATAATTAACCATTTAATAATAAATATATAAAATTAACTTTTTATTTACTAAATTAATTTTATATTAGATGTTTTGAAACTAAGTTTATTTCAGCAGGGTTAAAAACTAAACCTGGATATACAATTAAAAAAATACAAATATTCTAGTACCTACCTGATAAATATAAAATCATCAAATGTCAAATGTTCTTAAATGCAAAGTAAATTTTAATAAAAAAATAATGAAAGAAAGAAGAGCACAGTGTTTTTCAATGCAATTTTCAAAATAATTTAACCTTCAGGTTTTGGTGTCAGCAATGGATGGAAGCAGCCCAGTGAAGAGATCGGGTTGGTATGCTCTTGGGCCAGGGGAGGTTAATACCGATGTCCGGTTATAGGGCCAACCACGATGATTTGATTTTATGAAGGAGGCTCAGTAACTTAATGCCGTTAATATTGTCACCGTCATGGCTTTGGAAACATTGGAAATTAAGTAACAATTAATTATTGAATAATTATTTTAATAAATTTTCAATTAATTTTAATAAATTATTTTAATAAAGTCACTTAAACCGAAATAAATGTAACACTAGTCTTGAATACACACTATTGCGCAATTTATCACTTGTCTACAAACTCTGCATTATCGCTGGGTAATACTTTCGAGAAATTCCTGTTCAATGCAAGAATGTTCTGCACAAAAGAGACACTCCACTTAATGATCTGTCGCTTGGTTGACAACGCACGACGGTAACACTGTTTTCGCTACGGTTCGCCGCTAATATCGCATCGGTAGAAACGTCAAAATAACATTGAAGTACCGCAGCCTGAACTCGCTATTTATCCGCAATAACTGAATTTTCGAATACTCGAGAACATTTTTTTCATTTCTAGGGTTTAGGAGAAGGTTCCCATCGCTTCTAAGCTGTTTGAGGCATCTCCTGAATGTTGTGGATAATTCTAATAATAGTGCTGTAGGGTGTTCCAGAGCATTCTACAGTGTTGTTCCAAAGTGACATATTACATTATTCCGAGAGTGTGCAATTCCTTATGTTTACCATTTCGTTACACTATAAATGTTCCACGTCCATCCATTTATATATAGAATATCCACGTCCATCTACATCCATCGTGTTCAGTTTATTTTTATTCTTATTTTTCCTATTTCTGCCCTTACTTCCAAAAATCCATTACATGCCTCCAATTTTTCTTTAGGTGAAAATTATATTTAATTGACAACATAAGTATGAAAACTATGTAGGTAATGATTACTAATATGTAAAATATTGCAATAGTTTTGAAAACCGAACAATTTATTTAAATTATATTTTCTTTGTTTCAGGTAAGTTCCACATTATTATGGATCTGTTTTAATAGTTTGGGGTAAGCCTTTAAAATAAGCAATCTGCTTCAAGAAATTAATTTTATTTTTTGTATTAATATGATCGAGCCACAAAATTTATGAATAATATTGCTTTTGGCATCTGTAAAAAATAATTATTATTTAATGTGATATTTATTAATACTTTTTGTAATTAAAATGCTTAAATAAAAAAAGCCTCCAAACATTTTTCGAACGCTATTAAAAAGTTAAAAACTAAAATTCATTTAAAATATATTGAAAATATTTAAAAAATAATTAGATACATAAAAGTTATTTAAAGATAAATCATATAATTATTTATTTAAATTTCAGAAAAAAATTAAGCCATTAATAGTTTAATAATAATAATAATAAAAAAAAATTAAAAATTAAAAAAATAATAAAAAAAATAATAATAAACCAATAATATTTCGTAATTAAGTCACGTTAACTAAATAAGTAACCGTGGCTACCTACACATAAATTTTGTAAGCAATTTGTAATCGTAACATAAAACAGGTAATGAAGTGAATACTGAATTGCAGAGGCGTGCAGTCAGTACTTTAAAATAAGTTGTACCTCTAAATAGAATTTCTATCAAATAAATCGAAATATATATTTTCTAACATGTCAACACAATTATTATCAAGCCATTTTAAAATATTATCCTAATATTCGAACACATAAAAATTTTAATATCTTTTTTTTCACTCATGCTTCAATGTACTGACTGAATACATTCGCTTAGTATAGGTACCTAGTTACAGTCTTTTATTATAATATTAGTTTTGTTGTTTGTTTAACCTATTTTATTTAATATGTTATTACGGGAATATCCAAAAGGGTAGTTCCATATGAAACTAAATTTCATGAAAATATTTGTCAACACAATTAATTAATTAATTAATACAAAGGAAAACAGCCAACACAATTTAAATTTCACACTTGATCTAGGCAGGCGATTATATTCTTAATGATAAACTTATTTTATTGTATTCTTTTCTTTTAAAGAAATTATATGTTTTAAGCCATGTATTCACTAGGGGACAAATTGTCCCTCAACAGCACGCGCGGCATAGAGTCTACGTGACGTTGCAACGTCGTGCACTGTTCCGCGACCTCGCGCACAACATAGCGCGGCATTTCTACGTGCCGTGGCAACGTTGCCCCATGCGCACGGTACCCGACGTAACTCACGCAACATCTGGCGGAGCGTCAGTAACCCGTGGTATTTTTTTACAATGAATACGCTGCGCTGTATCTGTCAAGATGACAATGCGGGGAAACGAAATAGTTCTCGAACTCATCGAGCTGTATCGATCGAAGATCGCATAGAATGTCCGGCCTTCTTTCTCTTTGTAGTTAATAATTTCGCATTCTCCTCTTTTTTCTCCTCTTACTTTTCGATAAACTCATTAACATAAACAGATACGCGGCTATCATCATAACCTCATAGGGTGATATATTTCCGTGACGTCTGGAAAACAATAATTATTTGCAAAAAGGACCTTGTTTTTAATAATATTCAATTTACTACAGTAAAACCTCGTTAATTTGAAATTGCGACTCAAAAAAACATTTCGAATTGCGCGGAACCCCGTTTTCGCCAAATGAGATACCGCAGCTGTCATCCATAACCTCATCGGATGACATTTCCGCGACAAGATATGCGAGTCCCGGTGTGTACACGTCAAATGACCGCGTCATTGTCCCCGAAACATGAGCGTAGATGTTGATGCGACTTGTCGAGCGGAATGTTTCGCGATTTGTCCCCTAGTGAATACATGGCTTTACAGTTTTAAAGTTCTAAGACAGTTTTAAAATTCTTGATTGGTTTAACATAAATATATTAATAATAATTCAGAAGGTTGAATATTATATTGACTAAGATAAGGGTATCTAACCCTGTAAGTAATAATACCTAAACTAATCTTATCATTAAGTAAAGAAAATATTTATCAATATTGTTTTTTCGGTATAACTACAAGTTTTTATTTGTTTAAATATTATTGGTCCAATTTCATTATATCCATAGTTTCTACATTCGTTTTAGCAATAGATAATGTTTTAGGTAATTCGCAAAATATGGAAGCGTGCCTGCTAACGCAATGCTACCACCCACTTCCCGGGGGCTGTAAATTAGGGAGGTTTAAATTCGCGAACAAGTGAATAAGTTTGCGACATTAAATGCATTCGTCATCCGAATCAAATCGTCATCAACCCTTCAGGGTACCCTGGCCTTTGAACTTCACAGGATTTCCTGTTCCTTTTGCTGAGGGGTTGATTTTTGCATAAGGAATAAAGACGCACTTTAAATCAATACGAATGAATGGCTGCGAAAAGTAATTTGTAATTTATTCGCACTTATTTTTTTCTGATGCAGTTGGAATACAGTATGTATTTCTGAGTTGTCTTCTGCGTGGGTTTAAGATTATAATAATGGTAATTCAAAATATATTTTTATGGCACTTAAATGTGTCGCAATATTGCCAAAATATTTGAGATATCATATTATCTTTTTTTAAGTTTTAAGTGTTTTTTAACCTTTCGTGTCTACATCAATATATTTCCAGTCATGACCCAATCCATCTAGCTTCTTTTCAGTAGTGTAAAATCCACATCTTAAATGCTTCAACTTTCTGTAGCACTGTTTATGTAAAAGTTCATGCTACCATTCCATTTACCCTTCACAGATAATACTATTTAAGTGTATTCTTCAACTATATTTACACGCCATACTTATACCATTATAATAATACTAGCAGTAACCCCTCAAAAATGACGTTACTTTTACATGTCAGTTCCTGAGGAATAAGTATTGAATTATTTCGGTAAAAAAAAATTCGTAAAAAAAATTCGAAAAAAAATATTTACTATAAATAAGTTTCAGGCGTTACACGAAGTTACGCGGACGGACGGACAGACAGACAATGAAATTATTATGGTTGGGATTTTACATAAGGCAAATTTTACATTATCTTACCTCTCAGCTATTTGTATTTTAAAATATAGTATTGGACTTATTATGATACGGTTAAGTAAATTCTGTTTGTACGTGCCAATGAAATTATTAATTAATGTCTTCAATAAAATGATACAATTTTTTTTTGTTATTAATTCATTTAAAAATTATTCCCTGCTTACTAGTTTCTTTTCTCATAAGTATTACCCCGTATTCCTCTGAAAAATTCAAATTCCTAAGGGTGGGCACGTTCTTTCGCTTGTAAATGTATGAATATTTCGCGCATTTTTCTAGCAATTTCCTTTTCATTTCCTCCCTCTAACCTGTTGTTACACTCATCCAGAGGTTTCCCACCTTTTAAAAATATGTATCTAAATCTCACTCTTTACATAGATTGTTCGCGTCTAGGTCTTTTGTACACCAACGTTATATCAAGTTTAGTCCAATTATCATTCCCTACGAACTTATTATTTACTAATTGAAAATAATTTTTATTTTGCAATATTCTTATATTATATTTTAAAGTTGATTTGTACTAGTAATTTAAACGCCAGTCTAATTTTCTTAACGTGACCGACATTATTTATTAATTCGCAGTCTTTAATCACAATTCCAATTTTCTTTAACGTATTCAATACAGCGTAGCTTTAAATGATTTCAAATTATGTGGATATCGTTATCATACGACACAAGAAAGGGATAGGCTGTGATATTCATTTAAGATACAGAAAGGTTTGTTGAACATTATTAATTTAACGGCATTATTTAAATCAATTGAAAAAGGGCTTTATTTTTGTTGAAAAAACGATGCAACAAATATTTGCATCAAGTAGAATAATATGTATAGAATAGATAAGTACCTACCTATCCAAATTCCATTTTTTTTTAATTTAAAAGTTAATCGAGCGGGAATTACTGCATTTATAAAAATGTAACAATTATGATTATATTTTAACAATTAACCTATATTTAAGTCACGTTACGAATTTTAAAAAATAGGTATCATCACCTTTCCTATCCCTGGCCCGTGTAATACCCATTTCGTAGCAAATTTCCGAAGTAAGTGTCTAATAAGTAAAACACATAGCCGACACATCAGCCATACGCGAGGCAATATGTTGGCGCTAATAAATCATGGTTAGCAATGACTAGCAGACTTGGGGCCAGCTCGCTAACAGGGTTGCCACAACTATACTTTTAATGAAATTATTTTAAATGCACTATTTTTGTAATTTTTAATAGTCAAAATTTTCATCAACTTTTATATTATAATAAAGAATAACAAAGTAATATGCCTACACCCTCAGCTTTTAATAATAATGTTTCACATAAGTTAAAGATT
>JADDOH010010286.1:0-63177 GCA_016648135.1 Agrypnia vestita
GCTAGACCACACACTGCACAACAGACAGCTACCAAATTAGAGGAGCTTCAATTGGAATGTCTAAGACATCCACCGTACTCTCCGAACCTTGCCCCAACAGATTACCATTTTTTTCGAAATTTGGATAACTTCTTGCAAAGGAAAAAATTCAACTCCGATGAGGCAGTCCAAACCGCCTTCAAAGATTTTATTGATTCCCGTCCGAATGGTTTTTTTAGTAAAGGGATCGATGAACTACCTATGAGATGGCAAAAGTGCATAGATAGCAATGGTACATACTTTGATTAAATAAATATATTATAATAAAAAAAAATCGGCTTTATGTTCTTCCCATACTAAACGCCAATTTCATATGTAAGGACCTAATATATAGGAATAAGCGGAATGGTATTATCATTTAATATATATAGGCTTATTCCTATATATATTATTACATTTAATATATATAGGAATAAGCGGAATGGTATTATCCTGGTTCCAGAGCTATCTTAAGGGGGGGGTAAGGTTTTTAACTTTTTTTTTTGCATCTTATTTTTAATTTTTTAAATGAATGTCTAACATCGTAAGAATATTGTGTCAAAATTTCAAGTCAATCGGAGCAAAATTGACGAAATTATGAACATTTGAGCGGTACTCAGACTGATTTTCTATACCTGCTCGGGCAGCTAAGAGACGCGCTCACCTGAGGACTACCGGACGTGCTATTTGCATTGGAAGAGTTTTGCGTAGACAAGGACAAACAGATGCTGATGATGAAAGCTCTTTGCCGTGTGAACATGGCATCGACGATTATGTGTAAGTATAAAATAAGTGTTGAGTTTTATTTTGAATTTTACAGTTTTTGAACGAAAATAACGTGTCTGCAAGAATATCAGCATCAAGTTAGGGTCGGCACAATACAAATTATATGTGCGACACAACCTTGTAATGGGAGAAAAGTAACCGACATTATTAGTGTGCTGACTTATTCTGAAGAACTCAGGGTTTCTTATACGGGGTTTAACATGCAAATTTATATCAGATAGACAGAGAGAATCAATAGCTCCGCTGAGAATCTTGTGTAGCACAATGAGATCGGATATTTTTCGTCGGGACTCAAGTTTGTGCATCTTGAAAAAGGCAAGTCGATCTTCGTAGCTGTGAAGGTTATTGTGTTGACCAGCTTTGTATGACAAAATACGTAGAAACTTTTTCTGCACTCTCTCGATTCTCGTAATATGTGTTGTGTAATAAGGTGACCAAATAACTGACGAATATTCCAATATACTTCGTACTAGTGATGTATAGAGAATTTTTAGACTTTGAGGATTTTCAAAGTCTTGAGTAATTCTGGTGGTAAATCCCAACATAGTATATGCCTTGTTTGTGATATTATCAAAGTGGTTTCTAAAAGTGAGTTTAGAATCTAGCATGACGCCCAGATCCCTTATTGAATCGACTTTAGCGAGTGGAACGTCACCCAGTTTATAAACAAATTCTATTTTTTTAATATTTTTAGTGAAACTAATACATGAACATTTCTTAGCATTAAGTGACATATTATTTGCTTTACACCAATTTGATAGTTCGTCCAGATCTCTTTGTAGGAGATGACTATCTTCCAGGCTACGAATGGTGGAATAAATTTTTAAATCATCGGCATATAATAGACACTTATTTCTTAATATATTTGGCAAGTCATTTATGAAGATAAGAAAGAACAAGGGACCAAGGTGAGAACCTTGAGGAACTCCTGAGGTGATAGAAACCGGAGATGAATCATATCCATTTACAGTCACCACTTGAGTTCGATGAGAAATGTAAGACTCTATCCATCTCAATAAGTTGCCGTGGATTCCTATAGCACGAAGTTTTTTCAAAAGTATACGATGGTTCACCTTGTCAAACGCCTTGCTGAAATCTGTATATATTACATCCACTTGAGATCTCGAATCAAACGATTTGCAAATCTGACTCACAAACTCAAGCAGGTTGGTAGTTGTGGATTTTTTTGGAACAAAGCCGTGTTGATTAATGCAAAGTGTCTGACGAAAGTGGGTGAATATGTATCTATAGCAAATAATCTCGAATATCTTTCCAAAACAAGATAGTTTACTTATAGGTCTATAGTTACTAACGTCACTTTTATTTCCTGTCTTAAATATTGGTGTGATGTGAGCTACCTTCCATAAGTCGGGAAACTTTCCTTCTTTTAAAGATTTGCTAAAAATGATATAGATAGGATCTAGAAGAAGGTGAGCACAATTTTTTATAAGAAGTGGAGGAATACCATCAGGTCCTGCGCCCTTGGCGGGATCCAATTCTTTCATAATTTTTAATATTTCATTTTTATGCAGTGGTATAAAGGAAAGTGAATCGAGAGAGTCATTAATGAGAGCAGATGAGTGATGTTGAGAAGCATTATCAAAAACTGAAGCGAAAAATTCTGAAAAGATATCAGAAATTTCTTGACCGCATGTAGCATATTTTTCTCTCAGAAACATTGTTTTAGGGATTGCATTAGTGAATTTCTTGGTTTTAGTGTATTCCCATAATTTTTTAGTCCCGATATGTAATGATTCCTCTATAGAATTTATATATGAGTGATAGCAGGCACGAATACTATTCTTAATGCGAGATCTTAGCATAGAAAAGGTTTCGTAATCTCTAGAATTACCGTATTTTATGTATTTTTTCCTATATTTTTCTTTTTCGCGGAGCTGGTGTCTTAATGCACTGCTAAACCAACATGGGTATTTTGAATTCAAGATCTTTTTTTGTGGAGTGTATCGAGCTATTATCTCCCATAATGTATTATAAAATAAGTTGAGAGAATCGTTGCAGTTTAGTTGATTCATTTGAGACCAATCAATTTGAGCTAGGTCGTTAATACATTTGGCGTAATCAGTTTTACGGAAGTTGTATGCAGTATGGTTAGAATTATGTTGTAAAAAGTTTTCTCGGTTAATCGTTGTGTTTATTTGGACTGGGGGATGAAATTTGTCAACACTTACCAGAGCAGTACCCGAAGACACAAGTAGTGGAGTATCAGATAATATTAAATCTAAAATTTTGGCATTACAATTGGTTATAGAGTTAAATTGTTGAAGATTGGTTGTTGATATGAACTCCATGAAGTCCTTGGCTCTGGAATTAGATGGACTGAGCGGAGTCAGTCCAGCTCCAGAAGTTGTTGCATTCCAAGTTATAGATGGCAAATTGAAATCGCCAAGTAGCATGTTACGTGTTCTTGTAGTGGTTTTGAGGAAATTAATTTGGCATTTAATAAGATACTCATTGAATACTGTATCTGAGATATTAGGCGGTATATACACAACTCCTATATTGATTGGTGTAATATTATTTTTTCCTTTGATTGAGATCCAGAGGTCCTCGAATTCCGTACAGAGATCGTTCCGCTGGTATGCTGAGAATGACTTCTTAGTTGCTAACAGAACTCCACCTCCGTCTTTCCTGTTGGCAAACTGAGAACTATCTCGATCACGTCTAAAAACTATATATCTGGCGTCGAATAATTCTTCACTATTCACCCTTGAAGTAAGCCATGTCTCCGTCAAGCAAATAATGTCATAATCACTATTTAGAATTTCTATGTAACACTCATTAAGCTTAGTTCTCAGACCACGAACATTCTGATAGTAGATAGAAAGAGCCATTATGAACTAACACAAACTTATTAATAAACTTACTGGACAGCCCTTTAATTTATTGAAAATTTTGCAATGCATCCAGGTTAGGAACTGGTGTAACTGGTGATTGTTCGTCTTTCCTGATGAAAATTCTTTCATTCTTGGTCCAGACAAATTTAAATTGCTTATTTTTAGCCATTTGTCTAGCTGCTGCATGTATAGTCTTATTGTAAGGAGAGAGATGCTCACAGACATATATCGGGGAAGTTCCCTGTAGACCTATGTGCGATACATTAAGTTTGTTGGACACATTATTTTTGTTGTATGTCTTCACAGCTGAGAGAATATTATCCCGGATTCTACTATTTTGGAGGCGAACAATAATATTTCGTGATCTTGCGCTCGTGCTAGATTGTCGTTGAACCCGATGGCACGCCAGTATTTGATCGTTCTTTATGTTGGCAGATACGCTTGTGCATATTTTAGAAACTGTATCCAAAAGATTCTCCTGACGATTTTCAGGCACCATCTGTATCTCGAGGTTACAGTTGCGGCTTATCTGTTCCATTTCTTCCAGTTTTTTTTCCAATCTTTGGTGACTTTCTTGAAGCTTTGAATTCTCAGATTCTAGTTTTTTAACACGAGCAGTGTTTTCAATATTAGTTTTATTGAGACGGTCGTACTCACTTGATAGATATTCAATAGATATTTTGATGTCTTCTATGCCAGATATCTTCTCATTAATATGGTCGAGTTTTCTTTCAATAGTTTTATTTAATTCATACATAAGATTATCAAACTTTTGGTCGATATATTTCTTCAACTGTTCCAATTGAGAATCCTCTGGTATCTGTGTCGGGGTTGTTTTAGCTTTTGGTGGGCTGGGTTTACATAAAATACATTTCCATTTCTGACGATTCATCTGAAGCATATTTTTAAATGTCTCTTCTGTAAAGCCTTGACAAGAGTAGTGGAAACTATTACCACATTTTATGCATTTTAAAATATTTTCAGATTGCATTTTATCATTGCATTGCTTACAATTCATTTTGAATATGTGAGATTCCAAAATTAGTATTTTCAATGCTAATTAATGAGCAACAGAGTAGTCAGAATATTTTATTGTTGTAAAAATTATTCTCGTATGCCTTAGTCACTTGTCAAATTTGAAATAATTAATTTGTATTTTTATAACTTATTTCTTACAGTATATAACATATTGTTGGTTCAAATGTTTCCTTCCATGTAAGTTTTCAGTGTGTCGATGGACTTGCTTCTAATTCATTTTTATACACTCTTTTTTACTCAATTTTGTAGGAGCTTATTGAACACGTATTACTTGTATTTATTGTTGTATTGTTGTATTTACAGATATATAATCCTTTTACAGAAGATGAATTATTTAAATACAGGTTAATGCGACATAATATTTTATTACATATATAGCTATCTTTATAAGATGATGACATTGTTAATGAAATATTATATATATTAGGTCCTTACATATGAAATTGACGTTTTTCCGTACTGGCAAATTTGATCTCAAATATCTTCTCATTGGTTAGGAATTCCAAATCCAAATTTATACAGCTATTTACTCATGTATTTGTGTTTTGAAAATTATAATTCATTTGTTTTTTCCTCAATTGTTTTTTTCTTTGCGTCACTCAGTTTACAAAATGAAAAACTTGAAATATCGCGTTATTAACGAGTACGAGTTCCACCGTGGCACCAGTGCTGCAGAAACGGCTCGAAGGATTAATGATGTGTATGGCGACGGTGCCGCAAAAGAAAACACAGTGCGTTTTTGGTTCCAACGTTTTCGTTCTGGAAATTTCGACCTGCAGAACAAGCCCCGTGGACGGCCGGAGACCAAAGTTGATAATGAAGAATTGAAGGCTATTGTGGAAGCGGATCCATCGCAAACCACATCCGAGTTAGCTGCAGGCTGCGGTGTTAGTGATAAAACTGTTTTAATCCACTTGAAGCAAATTGGTAAGGTGAAAAAGCTTGAAAGGTGGGTACCTCACGAATTGAGTGAAGCAAATCAACAAACGCGCGTTGACTGCTGCGTTGCATTACTCAACCGGCACAATAATGAAGGGATTTTAAATCGAATCATTACCTGTGATGAAAAGTGGATCCTGTACGATAATCGGAAGCGCTCATCGCAATGGCTGAACCCTGCCGAACCAGCCAAACCATGCCCCAAGCGAAAATTGACTCCAAAAAAGTTACTTGTGAGCGTTTGGTGGACTAGTGCTGGTGTCGTTCACTACAGCTTTCTTAAATCTGGCCAGACGATTACGGCAGATGTCTATTGTCAGCAACTGCAAACCATGATGGAAAAGCTAGCTGCTAAACAACCGAGGCTGGTTAATCGCTCTAGGCCACTGCTGCTTCATGATAACGCTAGACCACACACTGCACAACAGACGGCTACCAAATTAGAGGAGCTTCAATTGGAATGTCTAAGACATCCACCGTACTCTCCGGACCTTGCCCCAACAGATTACCATTTTTTTCGAAATTTGGATAACTTCTTGCAAAGGAAAAAATTCAATTCCGATGGGGCAGTCAAAACCGCCTTCAAAGATTTTATTGATTCCCGTCCGAATGGTTTTTATAGTAAAGGGATCGATGAACTACCTATGAGATGGCAAAAGTGCATAGATAGCAATGGTACATACTTTGATTAAATAAATATATTATAATAAAAAAAATCGGCTTTATGTTCCTCCCATACTAAACGTCAATTTCATATGTAAGGACCTAATATTAATAAGTCACAACAATGAAAAAAATGTGGATATGAATCTTAAATTAATTTTTTTATTAAAATATGAATAAAGTCACCGTTTCTATTAAGGCAGGATTCTACTTTGGGCGCTCGAAAAAAGGCTATTTTTACTTCCTTTCTTTTAACTCGTGGCGTCTGCTTGCTTGACGAAAAAACTTTGGATCGATTTTAACCCTTTTCCCCGTGATCCAATCGAGCTGAAACTTTGCAAGTAGACTCGTGGTGACGATCAAGAAGATCTATCAAATTTTCGTTAAAAAAAAATTATAGTATAATTTGGATTTTTCAAATTTTTAATGGTTTTTACATACAACTCAGTAAGTTGTATGTAAATTCCGACGCATTTGGTAGACACGAAACCCGAAAATGAGAAAGGGAGTATTGTAAAAATTTGGTTTTTATGGGTTAGTTTTTTACTCCCTTTTTTTTAACTCGTAGCATCTGCTTTTCGCTTGTCTGCCGAAAAAACTTTGGATCGATTTTTAACCCTTTTCCCGTGATCCAATCCAAGCTGAATGCTTGCAGGCAGACTCGTGACGATGATAAAAATGATCTAACAAATTTTCGTTTAAAAAAATTTAATAACTATAGTATAATTTTGGATTTTTTGAAATTTTTTATCACTCCCTTTCGTAGCGTCGTCCGACTCGATCCCGACGCGTGGAGTAGGCGCGAAACCTGTTTCAACTAGTAAATGAGAAAGGGAGTATAATAAAAACTTGGTTTTTGTGGGTTGGTTTTTTTGTGATTTTTTTAATGAGATTATGAATAAAGATATTTATTGATGTAGGATTTAACAGGCTTAATAAATACACTGTTGAAATACATAAATTTTTTAAATATGTTTTATGCACTTTTAACATAAAACACCATTTGTATACAACGCATCGATTAGTAGGTGGGTCTGCACTGGTGTTGAAATTTCAAATGGGTTATGTTCAATATATCGAATACAAAAAAATATATTGAATATAAAAAAAATATGTTCAATATATCACTAGCAACCGACTGAACTAGAATTATTTTAAAATTTCGATTTTTACTATCTAAACCGTGAAAAAACATGCAATTTTTTCTTCCTTTTTTTTCGCTGCCATTATTTTTACATGTACATTAAAAATTCTAGTTCAGTCGGTTACTAATAATACAATGAACCCAAAAAATTCTGTTTTAGAAGACCCATTTTTGAAATTTCGACACCAGCAGACCCACCGAGGCGTCGTATTCAAATGGTGTTTTTGTTTTATATATAAAAAATTGTTTTATATATCTGTAATTATAATTACATAAGAGCATAAATTATTTTATATTTTTTTAGGTTGTTTCATGAGTTAATTTATCAAGCCTAATAATACACCGTACATCAGTATTTTTATTCATAATCTCATAAAAATAGCCTTTTTTCGAGCGCGCAAAGTAGAATCCTGCCTGAGAGATAAAATTTAGATAGAAATTGGGCGATTTTTTACAAAGAGGTGATTAATTATTATTTTTAATTGGCACTAATTTAAGTATACATTGAATGATTACTTTATTTGAAATTTAAAAAAAACATGTGTCTTATTTCCGTAGAACTCCTCCTCCGTGACTGTCACACAAGTTAAACTGGTGCACGTTTGTTCGAGACAGAAAAGAAGATCTTGTACTCGTATAGAAATGGAATATCTACAACGCATTTTTGAATATGACTGGGTTCAAGCACGCTATGCGTTGTTAAAGAATAAAACCATGATTGCAACTTTATTCAGTAATAATAAAATGTAATAGCCATTACCTTTTTGTAAAACATGTATCTCGAAAGATTTTAATCAGCTGATTAGTATAATGAATAATCAAACACGATTTGCATCGTGTACAATTAACCCTTAAATGCATGCAAGTCTGATTTTTGTATGAAAAAAAATATATTTTATAGAGCTTCACCCGTAGACTAAGGGAAAAATAGTAAAAAAATCATTGTTTAATTTTTTTATTTATTTTTTCAAAAAATTACCATGTGCCGTTTTCGGCACCACATGCATTTAATACTAAATTATTGCATTACTTCCCGTGCTTTTAGTATAAAAAAGATAAAAATAATTGTATGAATACAAAATTGATAAACATACCTGCTCGTTTTATATTTTTCTGGGTAATAAATCTGTCAAATAACCAAGATTTCTTTTGATCGAATACGGACATAAAGATAAAGACATAGACTTTTTCTATAATTTGAGAGTTTAGTAAAAAATGGCCGTTTGGGCATGGACAAATTTTTTTTTATTTTTTAAATTTAATGACTGAGGAATACTTTTATAAGGATCGATATAAAGAATGACAAATATTTTGTGTGATAGTTGAAAACAAACTCAATGTTCCGTTTTCGGCACAATATGCATTCAAGGGTATTATCTAGTGGTGGAAATATTAAAACGACGTTGACAATAATATATAGTAAAAAAAAATATCGAATGTCCGTCCGTAACTTTCCATCCAATAGATGATCTCATTCCGTCTTTTTTAAAATTGTTATTAAATAAAACTAAAACGTAGAATTAAAATATGTTTTATTTTAACTTTGTAATACACAGACGACATGAGTTTTTAATTACTACTATATACTATCATATAATTTATACAAATCATTCTTTCGATAGTCACAAATTGAAATTACGCCACTCGGTTCCTCATGGAGGATGGATAATGAATAGTTTGAAAACGCACATAAATAATATCACATTTCAGTACATTTCATCAATCCTAGAGCTTTTTGCAAAAAAAATACCTCTTCCCACGAAACCTTACCTACCCGACTGCTCCTCTCGAAACTGTAGAAGTAATTAATAACTAATATTGTGTGTGCATTACAAAGTTAAAATAAAACACGTTTTAAATTATAATGTTGCACCACGAAGTATCTGCCAAATCTTTCAATGATATTTATTAAAACGCGTCTTTAATCAAAATATGTAATTCTACACGTAATGTCACCAGATGGCTCAAACAATAATGAGGTATAATACAATAAAGAAGTATAAGAAGCAAAAAAAAACATAATTCTCTATGTTGTCACAAAACAACAATGGGATCCGAAACGTCGGCCAGGGAGGTCAGGTATACACGGAAGAATATCCCAGAACACTACACGTAGAAGAAAAAGGTATTTACTCTTGCATAATTAAATCCCCTAGTAAACAAAACGTATTTTTTTACAAAACCGAGTCTCGTGAATGAAATCGTTTTCTTGTAATAAAGTGCGATTTATTGACTGAGACATTATAGTTTTTAAGAGCATTCAGTTTAAACATTTAATAATTGTTTCAAACTTCACAAGCTAATAGAATTTTTTTAAACGAGTCGAACGTGTTTTTGATCGTCTAAGTACGGAGCTAAATAAACATTGAAAATAAAAAATAAAATAATTTTAAATAAATAAATTATCAGCAATAACGATAAAATGAAAAATATAAAAGGCAGTGCTTTACTACTACACTACTACTGCACAATAATTATTGCGGTGCATGAACAGCCTACTAATAACGCGTATTAAATTAATCACACGAAATGGCCACGTGGTGGTGGCAGCGATAAGAATGTGGTAATTTCTCATTACCGAGGAAAATCATCATCGGGTACCCACGCAACATCGATACGGACCGCTCCAATGATTTAAGCCATGTATTCACTAGGGGACAAATTGCACCTCAACATCACGCGCGGCATAGAGTCTACGTGACGTTGCATCGTCGCGCACTGTTCCGCGACATCGCGCACAACATGGCGCTGCATTTCTACGTGCCGTGGCAACGTTGCCATGCGCACGGTACGACATTGCGCCGCGCGTCAGTACCACATGGTATGTTTACAAGTGAATGCGCATGCGCTGTATCCATCAACATGACATTAGTGTGGGAAAACGAAATTGTTCTCCAACTCATCGAGCTCTACCAAAGCCATACAATGTTGTGGGACACTTCAAACCGTGAATATATTATTTCCCTTTGCGGTAAATAATTTCGCACCCACCACCTTTTTCTATACGCAGCTGTCATCATAACCTCATCGGGCGACATTTCCGCGACAAGTTATGTCAGTCCCGGTGTGTACACGTCAAATGACCGCGTCATTGTCCCCGAAACATGAGCGTAGATGTTGATGCGACATGTCACGCGGAGTGTTTGCGATTTGTCCCCTAGTGAATACACGGCTTTACGCTTGGTTCGCGACTAAATACTTTGCGGCTGTCAAAATCAACACGCGGACAATAACTGTTCACAGCAAACACAAAGCGCTCCTCAAGGCTTCCCTCGAACGGCGTGCTCTTGGAACCATCACCGCCTTCTTGGCTGTGTACAACGGAGAAAGTAACACGGGACGAGTCTCCATTCATCGGATCGTCTCATTCACCACCCCGCGACCTCGGAGACCGCCAGGGTCGCCCTCCACCATTGTCCGTCTTGCGGCAGCCTCCTCGACCCGATTAAGTTTCGGGACTACTCAATACAGGCCTTGGCCTATTTTCCTTTTTCGCACGAGGTATGACTAACAGCAGAGGTATACAGAGAGGATAAAATGCCATATTCTTCTATCTTGGCACACCACTTGGCTTCAGCTACATTCTTACATTGTTCTACGGTCGTTGAGGCTTTTAACAGGGCCATCTTCCAAAACTTGTAGTATCTGATCGTGCCAGGTCGCGCGGACGCCCTCTATTCCCGTTGCCTTTAACACTCGCCCCATATAGCCATACTTTCCTCGCTCATACGTTCTACACAACCAAACCATCTAAGCACTCCTTTCCTTATTCTTTCTACCACACAACAATCAGCATTGCATCCACTTTTAATTTATTCATTCCTAACTAGTCGACCAAAGATTTTCCACACAAGCGTCTTAATGACCGCATTTCCACCGAATACACTTTAATTCCTTTTTTGCCAATTCCAGGCTTCACTTCCATACATCAGAGTTAGCACTAGAACGCCCTATGTACCGCTAGTCTAGCTTCCTTTGATAGATCTCTTATGAGCTTTTGCTCGTAAAACGACCCTTTTTGTGGCGGATCCACAGTACACTACATAGAGGCCACTGTTGTACTCCCCTTGTGCATCTTTACACTGACTAAAGACCGATTAACATACACGTTTCCCATATAAATAGCTTCGTTTCTGTGAAACTCCTATAATTTATATTAATTAATGATTATCCCTTTGTGTACAAAATCCATTAATTGTGTTCTCAGAAGATACATATAAAAATATTGTTAAAAACGGTAATGTACCGAGCCTTTTGCACTTTATATATCTGAGATACTTTATCTGAAAGTCGATGCAAACATCTCGTTGTTTTTAAGAGCCGAAACTCTTTCCAAAATTGAAAACCTTCTGACACTTCCATCTCGGAAGCATCATCCTTCGTTGAGCCTAAATAATTTTATACCACAACGCCTGGTGGGTCTTGGCCTTCTCAAGAGTCTTTCTCCACTCATCTCTGTCTTGTGCCAGCTCTCTCCAGTTCTGAATTTCCAAGCCAGATATGCCTTTGAGGACCTTGTCGCTCCGTCTTAATTTTGGTCTTCTTTTGCCCTATTGATCTCGAATTCAGCAGGGACTTCGGTATTTGCTGTTCGGTCGTTCTCTCCACGTGACTAGCCACCGAAATCTTCTCAGTTTTATAAATTCTGTGACGCTTAGCTCCTTAAAAAAACCACAGAGCTCATTGTTATAACGACTGCGCCAAGGTTCATTTTCAAGAACCGGTCCAAAGATACGCATATTTTTTTCTTTCAAAAACGTTCAGTGTTCGTTCATTCCTCTTACTATAGCAAATTTCACTTAAGGCGATCGTCTAGCAGAATGAGCAAATTTCACAATTTTTTCTCATATCTTCTCTTGCGTTTTTTATTACATTTTTGTATGGAAATATCTCATTTTAAAATTTATTCATCAGGTTACATATATTTTAAATACGAATATCTTATTAAAATGTCATAAACTAAATTATATAATCGATTAATAAATTACCAAACCTTCGATGTTTTAAAAATGAAGAAAATTGCTCCATTTTGTGGGCTTCTTATGACTGAATGGCGTGTTGAGATGTCTTTTTTATTTAATAATATTACAAAGTAAATGATTATCTTAAATTTATTACAATTATAACAAAGTCTGTTAGTTTGTTTACATGCAATTTATGTTTTAAAAAATACTGTTTTTTAAAAATATTTTATTTTTTTGTGGGTTTTTTCAACTCTTTTTACATGGTTAACAACTTTTTTACTTCAATAGTCAAAAAAATAGATATTATAATTTTACAATAAAAACAAAAAAAAAATCAAAATCTTTGTCGATATTCCTGATTTTAGATATTTAATCAAGACGCAACGTATTTATGACACAATACGCAGTGCCTTGATTAAATAGCTAAAATCTGAAATCGAGAATAGTTTTTTGATTTTATTTGTATTAATTTTAAAATAATAATGTCTATTCCTTTAATTTATTAAAGAAAAAAAGTTATAAACTGTTTAAAAAGGATTGAAAAAAACACACAAAAAATAAAAATAATTTAAAACATAAATTGCATGTAAACAAACTAACAGATTTTTATATAATTGTAATAAATTTAAGATAATCGTTTACTTTGTAACATTATTGAATAAAAAAGACATCTCAACACACCGTTCAGTCATAAAAGGCCCACAAAGTCGAGCAATTTTCTTCATTTTTAAAACATTGGAGGTTTGGTAATTTATTAATCAATTATATAATTTAGTTGTGACATTTTAATAAGATATTCGTATTTAAAATATATGTAACCTGATGAATAAATTTTAAAATGAGATATTTCCATACAAAAATGTAATAAAAAACGCAAGAGAAGATATGAGAAATAACGCTGAAATTTGCTCATTCTGCTAGACGATCGCCTTAAGGAAAACAATAGATTTAGTATGTGTAAGCCGTGCGTACGACGCACATTTGTTGTGTCGGTGTTTACGGGTATAAACATCAACACAAAGAAACAATGTGCGTCGTACGCGCGGCGTACACATACTAATTCGATTGCCTTTCTTAAACGGAAAGAGATCTGTCTACCCAGGTCTCAGCTGCGGACTGGTTGATCTATATATCTAATAAAGCTACGTTTCAGTTCAGCTATTTTGATGAGCTTACGGGAAAGTTGCAGCATGCGAATCAAAGGCATCATGGACTTGTCAATTTTAGCAAGTAAGGATTGTGGATTGGGAGCGTGCTAATCCTCAGATAGGAGCACGGTTCGCTCTGACCGAGATGCCTGCTAGGTCGAGGACTCAAGCAGCCCGACAGGTTTTGTGCATAATCAACATTTGATAATGAAATTAACCTCGATCACATCACGTGTTTCCGCGAACACTCTCAACATAATAATATTGTATTTTAATTATTAGATATATTTTACACAACAATTATCGTGTTAACTCATAAATGAGATTAATTCGCTAAAAACTGGTTGTTCATCGATAATGACGGCATATTCCAAAATTTATTCAAAATCCCGGGCAATTAAGAAGGTTTTTTATTTATTTAGATTACAGATTATTCGAGTGACCGGTTGACTACGGGCTAGGCAGGCGCCTACATTCTTCCGATAAAACTCAATGTCTGTCTGTATGTCTGTTCTCTATACAAATCTACACCGTTTGTCCGATTCGACTCAAATTTTGCATACTATGCTTTAGGACCCGACGGATAATTGATATATTTTCAATGCAAATCTGAACCGTTCGACCGATCGGACTCAAAATTTGCAAACTTTTTCTTTAGGACTAGGTGGATAATATAAGTGACATTTCCACCCTCACCGTTTACCCCACCCTCCCTGCTCTGATATACGTATTTTCCATGCAAATCAGTATCGTTTGACCGATCTGACCCAAATTTTGTATATTTATTCTTTAGGACCAGTCGAGTAATATAGGCGACATTTCTTCTCCCCCCTCTAACCCATAATAACCTCACCCATTCACCCATCCAAATTTAGCATACGTGGTCCCGAAGTAAATAACAGGCCACATTTCTTCCCTAGACATCCCATCTATCCCAGCCTTAATTAAATGGAAACATTATTTTAATTAGAGGCTTTGCAAAACAATGGAACCTTTTTTCCCCTCACAAATTTATTTTCAGCTTAACCCGCGCAGCGCCGGGCACGAATAGTTAGTATTATAATAAAACCGACCAGGACCTTTTTAAAATGTTCTTCTCGCAATGTCGAATCGCGTCGCGGCTCGGCTAAATCCAAGATAATGGTCCCATTGCATATACAACGAAAATGAGTATTTCACTATATTATTGAATGTGCTAATAACAAAATGAAAGATGATTTACGTTTAAATAGTAAGTATTAAATAAGATATTACACTTTAAAGTTCCGAAAAATGCACTGCATATTTTGACATTTCATAGGCAATGTATGAGGTTAGGTTAGGTTATTAGGTTTGGTTGGGTTAGATTATTAGGTTTGGTTTGTTTAATTTAGATTACGATTATTTTAGTTAGATTAAATTAACAGGATGTTAAATTATATAGTGAAATAATTATTTTCATTGAATGAACAACGGGACCATCATCTTGGATTATTCCCGCGGCTCGAAACAGCTCTTATTCCCGTCCAATCTCGCATGTTACGGGGCCGTGAGATCTGCTTCCTGCCGACACCCGGGTTCCCCTCGACCTTGCCCTTAACTATCAAATGCAAAGGGTCGCACTTTTCCCCTCCAAGCACATGACCAGGGTACGACACCTTTCGGACATCGATATTCGTCAACAACTCTCTCTCAGTTCTGGCTCTCTGGAGTCCGTCCGAGTTGCCGACCAATATAAATTCACGGTATGCGCAACATTTTAGAACTTTATGCGCGAGAAATAATAATATTGGAATAGTGATCATGTTGTATGTAGTATATAATCATTAGTCATCTAAAGCTACAGATACACATGCTTATTTAGTGGCACGTGAGCATGCCTCGACCTTCTTTAGGCCTTGCTTATTAGTGGCATGTGTGTATGCACATTGCTAGTAATGAGCATGCCACTATCATTCACCATAGAGAAGGGGTATCTTTGGAGCATGTGTGAACAGGCTTGCTTATTATGAGCATGCTTATGTCATTCGCGGGCTTCGCGGCTAGTATTATCAATGCGATCGTCTCAGTCCGCGACAGATGAAACAAATATGGCGCGTTGGGGAGATGATAAAACATTACTTTTCGTGACTTATTATAGGAATCACGAATGTCTGTGGAATACTCGGTCACCGTTGTGAAAAATAATATAGTGAGAAATAATGTTTATGAAACTTTATTAATAGGCATGAATGATTCAAACCTTACAATAAAAATTATAAAAACTAAAATCAAAAATGTGCGGATGAAAACTCGGGAACTTTTTTGATTTATTGGTTCACTTGAATTTTCTATTTCAGTTTGCAAAGTTTCCATTTTAAACAAGAGTGTCTCTATTGTATGACAAGAGCATGCCACTAATAAGCATGTGTGTTTGATTGTTAGCTTTGGGCATCCTTATTTATGAGCATGCCACTAATAAGCATACCAGTAATGAGCAAGTGTGTACAGTTGTTAGGGCATGCTTATTAGTGGCATGCTCATTAGCATGCCACTAAATAAACATGTATATCTGTACCTTAAAAGTTTTTCATAGGAAACTTTTGGCGCTCCATTATACAGGGTTATTTGTAAAACTCGCAGGAGTATATTCCTGATTTAATTATGAATCTAAAATGTTCAAGCAACCCTGACTTAATATCAATAGTTATGAAGACATGCGACATCTAAATTTGCATTTTTTTCATTATTTCTGAGTTTTTTTTTTAAAACGTTCATCAAAGTAACTTAGAAAATAACTCATAAATTCATTCGCTTCAATACCATTTCAAAATGACAAAACCTCTAAAAAAATGTATATTTTCAATTTTGGCAAGGTTTTTAAGCGAATGATTTTTTCATAATCGATATAAGTTACTGTAATGAATGTCTTACAAAAAATAAGTCAGAAATATTGAGAGAGAAAAAAGCAAACTTTGATATAGCGCATATCCATTGTTATTGATATTAAGGTCATGGTGTCTTGAATATTTTGTACTC
Organism: Agrypnia vestita; assembly: GCA_016648135.1. Classification (NCBI taxonomy): domain Eukaryota; kingdom Metazoa; phylum Arthropoda; class Insecta; order Trichoptera; family Phryganeidae; genus Agrypnia; species Agrypnia vestita. The sequence continues at coordinate 16,553 of JADDOH010010286.1, forward strand.
ATTATCAATTAAAATTCATTTCGTAAAAGTATTTTAAATAATTTCTAAAATAAATGAAGAATAATAATGATAAAATAATTTATAATATTCTTATTAAAATTATTTTCACATTATTCTGTAACCCGTCAAAAAAGACGGTAAAAAAATGATAAAAAAGAAAAGAAATAAAATAAAATTGCAAAAATAAAAAAAAAATATTATAAATAAGTTACGTACGTTACACGAAGTTACGGACGGACAGACAACGAAATTATTATAATTGGGATAACATAACATTCTATCAGATAAATATTTAATTTCACTTTTATCCAAAATATACGTCTACGTACAACTCACGGTGCACGTGCCTTTGCTATCGCGACTGATGCGCTCTTAGCGTCCCGTCAAAGTGAATTAAAAAAAATTTCAAAATATCGTTTAACAATTTTCGAAGAAGGAAAAAAAATCGTAGAAATTTCGCGCGTCGGAACGGCGTGAACATCTATACCGTTTTCGCGCGTTCGCTTTCCGGCGAGTCCGCGAGCGCCGGGCGGGCGGGCCTCTTCGCCTTGTCGTTTGCCCAACGCGGGACCACGCGCGCGCGCCAGCCAGGCTCCGGCGTCAGTCGAAAAATCCGCGACGAGCACCCGCGCTGTCAAAAAAAAAAAAAAATTACGACGCGTCAAACACGATGATAACGCCATGCGACGGCGGCGAGACGTGTCAGTGTCGCCATCTGTCAGCGTCGGGCATCTGACGATCGGGGCGAAAAGTGAACGTGGCCGGTAAGGGGCGAGGGAGAAACGGCATAAACCGTGATCATATTAACAATAATAACATACACTGTGTGATAAAAATTAAATTAAACTTATAGATTTGTGAATGATGATACAAAGTGAATTAAATCGTCGTGTACCTGTGACAATTTGAGGTGATAATCCGTGATCCACAAATGCAATAAATAACGTATAAATTATCCGCGAATTTATTTTCAAGCCTAACACAAAATACTCGAAACGAACGATATTGAATTCAATTAAACCAGTTAACTTAACCTAATGAAGAAACTGTTTTTCCGAAACCGATCGGTTTTTACCAAAAATAAAATGGTGATAAACTAATTTAATTTATTTGATTATATTCATAATGAATAACCACAAAGTAATAGCAAAATGCGATATTGAAATCGTTCGGGTTTTGTTAGATTTAAAAAGCAGCGTGAAATCTTTTTTTTTCGGGTCAAAGAAATTCGATAAGATGTACTCAAATTAAATAATTCTCAAGCTATGCTGCAGACAAGGTACATTTATCTCTGTCGCTTTAGTTATTAATTATAATAAGAAAATATTTATTATCAAGGCTGCAATGAACGTTGAACTGAACTTAAAAATGAAGATTAAAATATACTTACTCGCATATAAATTCAAATACTTTATTGATAAATAAATAAATATACATGAATTCTAAGAGATAACACAATAACAACATAAAATAATGTACTTACGTAATGATATTGGTATACAGTAAACACGTATACGAGCTTGTATTGAACTTGAAAGTGGATTAATTAATTACGCGTTCGCGGTGTTATATTTAACTTGGATTATTAGACTGCGCTTTTTGCGAGTGTTCTTCGTCCATATATATCATATATGTGGGATATAAAAACAAAACTAACTAACTAACCAACTAACCATCACGCCGTTTCACGCAGGGGTAGGCAGAGAGGATTGAACGCCACACTCTTCTATCCTGGCACACCACTTTTGCTTCGGCCACATTCGTACATCTTCTCATACAAGTTCTACGGTTGTTGCGGCTTTTAACAGGGCCATCCTCAAACACTTGTTGTATCTGATCATGCCAGGTCTTTCGCGTACGCCCTCTATTTCTGTTGCCTTCAACACTCGCCTCATATATTTTCTTAACCAACCTTTCCTCGTTCATACGTTCCACATGACCAAACCATCTCAGCACTCCTTTCTTTATTCTATCTACCACACTGCAGCCAGCATTGCATTCACGTCTAATTTGTTCATTCTTTACTCTATCGACCAAAGATTTTCCACACGAGGGTCTTAGTGACCGCATTTCTACCGAATTCAGTCTACTTTCATTCCTCTTTTGCCAATTCCAGGCTTCACTTCCATACATTAGGGTTGGCACTAGAACGCCATTATGTATCGCTAGTAGTAAAAACAATGGTAGCAATATCCAAAAAATTAAAAAAATGTTTTGAATGCAGTAACCGAGGATTACTAATTTAAAATGTATTGAGTTCTAGATTTTACGTATCCATCCCTTCCAAAATGATGCTTCCTATAAATTTATAGGCTATGTATGTTTCCTATATAATCTCGAATTCAATACTCTATAAATAAGTAAGTAATGAGTGCATTCAAGATTTTTTGGACATTGCTGCCTTTACTTTTATACGCCACATATATAATATTGTATATATAGTTTAAAAACCTTATTACTTTAATTTTCAACAAAGTAAACGTTGTACTGTACACACGTTGTGATGTTTTAACACCTCTATAGTTTCAAGAGGAAAGTCACTCTCTTTATCAGAAGTAATTAATAACACGCGTAGTACAAATATTTTGTTTTGTGATATTGTGTTTTGAACAATAACAAAATAACTGACACATCAATTAATAATATAAGGAATCAATATTTTAATATTTTTCAGATAAGTGTGTTGTATAGTTTTGGAGCTAAGAAAATATAATAAAAATAGTCATTTCTCTCGGTTTCATCGTGTTTATCTCCCCTAAGATAATTGTTATTGTCATGGGATATTTAAAGATATATTTTCACATAAATAAAAAGAAAAAAATATTTTTTCGGAGGTAAGTTTATAGAACTCCATAATCACACACACATTCTACATTTTAAATTTTTTGAGCCGCGTTTTGCCTTATGAGGGCATAATCAATTTAAATATTTTGCATTCAACCATTTGTATTTAAATGAACAGTGTTGAATATATATAGCATCTCTTTTCGATAATGTACATCTAAAAACAAGTTGTTGAAAGTAAACTATTTAGATTGATACTGCCCTCACAAGGCGAAACGCGTCTCGAAAAATTAAAAATGTAGAACTAAAAAAAATGTTTTTATTTCCATATGTGTGATTATGGAGTTTTATAAACTTACCTCCGAAACAATAAATTTGTTTTCTTTTTATTTATATGAAAACAAGAACACAATACTGGATTTTATCTCCAAAGAGAGAACTTTAATCATCATCACTAGTCAAAAGAAAATAGATATCTCATTACCAACGGATGCCTATACTGGTCCACGAGGACAAATTTCAACAACAGACGGCGTTAATAAATAACAAAACTCACTTGTGGAACGAGTTGTATAAACTCAACATATTTACAACAAATTCGATAGACGCGAAAGTCAATCATGGATGGAATTGGTGAACTTTACATTGTGTAAAGTGATCACTTAAGCCAGCCGTACGATAGGTCCTAAAGCCCTATATACATATACACTATACACCAAAAAAAAACTCATACTTACGAGTAAGCATATTAATAGCTTCACCTCTATAAGATATCTATATCAATAATACATGTTAATTAACGGTGTTTTCTTTTTATTAATATAAACTAGTTATAACTATAATAGTTGCAGGATTTTGACGTCAAAAATTCATTAATAGGAAACCATTTGTTTTTCTTAATAACCTTATTCTTTATGCTTAAACCTAAAACTAAATATAATAAAATAATAACATAAAATTGTCAAGTCCGCGTAATTTCGACCCTCGCGTGTTGCTTGAGCTGTACGCTGATTGCGTATCACACTCCAATTAATCTTCTTCTTCTTATGGTGCCATCTTCTATCGGAGGTCGGCGATCATTTTGGCGATTACGACTTTATTTACCGCCGCACGGAACAACTCAGTCGAGTCACACTTGTACTAGTCCCTCAAGTTACACAACCATGAGATACGGCGCCTTCCTACGCTAATCTTATTAGGTACAGCAAATTACAGACAACGAAATTATTATATTAATGTTACTACAAAGTTAAGAGAAATATATTTTTTAACGAACCGCAAGTAATTATATTACTAATTTCCTGTTATTTTCATAACACGCGTATTAGGAGACTCGCAAGTATATTTAACCACTTTTACAATCATCTGGTACTTTCACTGTAAATTATATTGACACAGAATCCTTCTCCTCAATCTCTCTGATCAAAAGCCGGTGTCGAGCCAAGTGTGCGCATTTGTGCGATGTGCGATATCGCGAATATCGCATTAATCGATCGTATCACAATGAAAATTTTTACCGTTCTTGAGAGATCCCGAATCGCGGAGATGACGCATCGCATGCCCATTTAATTGTCCAAAAATCTCCATACACAGGGTCCCGCCAAACTTCGATTCTATTTCGAATCCAGGCAAAAAATCATAAGTCATCATTTTTTATATAGCATATAAGACAAGGGAAAAACAAATATAAAAATAAACCACATTGATTATTGATATCGCTATATCTTCGTCAGGACGGACGCACAACAATTCTTCCATAATTAAATGTGGCGGGGTATGGGGATTGACATGTAGAAAATAATATGGGAAATATGTATATTAAATTTATGATTATTTGTCATATCCTCCAATTGGTTATTAATAATATTACATTGTTGAGGAACTTTTAAATGTGTGGCCTGTCTCTAAAAAATGGTTTGAGAATTCTGAGAAATTATTATCACTACGACATTTGAAAAGTCTAATATTAAGACCATTTGCCGTTTTATTTCAACCATTTCAGCGTCCGTTATATATTTCTTTAAAAATTGTCTTTATATTTTATTAACGTGAATACGTTTTTAAAATCGAAATATGGGGCGAACGTTAAAAAAATCTGACAAATGAAATGCGCAGACTTAAAACGCTTACATTTCAGAAAGTATATGACATGGGCGAAAATAAAAAATGTCAATCAATTGACGACAGATTTAAGATTTATATAGATTGCTTCTTCGACTATCTTTCTGTAACGTAAGCGGCACGAATCGCTCGGTCAACATCGGGACGCCGTGGCTTGTGATCCATAAGTCATGTCGAGAGGATACAAGGGTTCAATGATAGTCGCGATGATTCTTTTGCCTCAGGGCGAATAAAAAACACTTGTTTCCGATAGGCATTTTATTAAATTAAAAATAAAATTATGGATTCGCCATTCGGATAAACCAGGCTTGAGGCTTGGTCATGTTAACAATCTGACTGGGACACACTAATAATAATGCGGATTGCTTATAAATTCCTCATGACTGTATTACGTAATTTTCTTTTGTATCTTGCATTATACAGGATATCTCATAGCTAGTAGCAAAAACTTTAAAGGTGGATTCCTGCCTTGATAATGAATCGAAAATGTAAGCACACATGAACAAATATCAATAGTTATGGAGCATGGAATATCAAAGTTTGCATTTTTTTTCAATATATCTGATTTATTTTTTGAAAAAAGTTCAACTATCATGAAAAATTCAACTATTATGAAAAATTCATTCGTTTAATTACAAATCGAATAAAATGACTGAAAAACCTTGAAAAAATTGCGAATGGAATTTTTGTACAAGCTTTTAATCATTTTAGAGTTGTAAAAAAATCATAGCTGTGATTTGATATAATGAATTTTTCATTACCGTTTTAAGTTACTGTAATGATATTTCAACTTGTTGCAAAAAATAAGCCAGATATATTGAAAAAAAATGCAAAGTTTGATATTGCATACCTCCATAACTATTGAAATTAGGTCATGGTTGCTTTAAGATTTTCGACTAATTATCAAGTCAGGAATCCACCTGTAAAATTTTTACTTCTAACTATGAGGCACCCTGTGTCTCACCTATTACGTAAAATATTTCTTAATACCCTTTTCTTAAATGATTTAAAAATAATTAATTTATTAATTAGTTCAAATTCCACATTGATCTCCGTACGAGCAAAATAATTACTAATCTGTAATAATTAATCTTCTAACGATTCATTGTTTATATTATTGATATAAAAACTGAATGTTCTTTTATTACCTACATTCTAAATGTAATTATTTTTATTAAACGTAAATATTATTAACAGGTCGTTAATTATGCGATGATAGTCCTAGCGCACAATCAAAGCAAAATTCAAAAACATTTTAATACAAATAAGGAAGATAACATGTTACAATAACACTTTTTTATGGTAGAGAAATTAAAAATAATGTAGAAAATAGGATTAAAACTTCTTATACGAGATAGAATAACATCGCGCAGGTGCATAGCGCGTGAGTTTCAAGGTCAAAGCGGTCTATCGTGATTAACTATAAAAAATTCTCGCGAGTTTCGCTCAGCTCAACACACAACTCGAGTTACCTGTTAAAACGTATACACATATGTAAATAAAACCAATCGAATCGGACCTATCCCACAGCGGTAGTGTTAAAAATCACGATATTAAAACAACTCGCGTATTCTTAAGAATTTGGGATGCGTCAAGAATAATAATTTTGTAACAGGAGTGGTATCAGCTCTGACCTCAGACCTCTAAAATGACTGGCGATGTAACTACGGGTACTCTTGCTAGGGCCAGGCCACGTATATCAGATTTAATCAATAAATATATAGTCCCAAAAACCCTACGTTTGTCGCATACCGTAAAAAAAATGTCGCGTATGGTGTACGCTTAACCGCAGGTCCGTATCCTCGGATGGCAATTTTCTTTCGACATCTACAGTGAACTGCAAAATTAAGAGGTCACCTCAAATGAACCTGTTTTATTATTTTTTACAAGTGTTTCTTGTCTAAAAAAATATTTTTGTAAATAGGCTGTGCAAAGAATATCTAATATCAGAATCAAATCAAACAATAATTTCGTTTTCTGTCCGTCATTCCGTCTGTCTGTCCCCGTAACTTCGTGTAACGTCCGTAATTTCGTTCGAATTCACGGCTAAAAAACGAAATTAAACGGCCGGAGATGGGGCTTGAACCCCAGGCTAGAAAATCCAAAGGCGGGAACGATAGCGATGATGCTATCGCCAAGCCAGTGTATATAGGACTAAGCAGTCAAAAATACAAAATATATTGGACTTGGCAAAGACGGGAACCATTTGATGTTGCACCCAATCGCCAGGGTTTAGAAAAGTACATTTACCTACCGGCAGGGGAAATATAAACAAAAATGTTCAAATATTTTGATAAAAGTCGTTATTACTATTTCAAGGGTGTCGGCTATAAATAAGTAAATACTTATTCTTTAGGAACCGGCATGTAAAAATACCGTCATTTTTGAAGAGATACAGCTAGTATCAGTATTAATACTATACTTGTAACTAATACACATGAAAATTCCAGGAATTTTAGTTATTTAAATAATACGATCGATTTTTTGGTCAGGGCACTTCGAGAATGTTTTTTATACCCATATACGTCAATGTATGCATAACCGCTATCATAAAAAAAGAGACAAGGTTAAATGACCGCTCCGCGCTAGACACTAATGTCAAAAATGTCAGTGGACACATAGTATTGGTTATGTGTACACCGCGCGTACTGTGTTTTTGTTTAAAATAAAAGTAAATTTAACACATTGATGATAATCATCAACAAAGCATTTTTTTTAAATTTCATAATCTGTTGGTGGTTATCCATTATATAAATATAATAAAATTTACTCTTCAATTTTAACCAAAATTTATTTTCTCACCTGCGAGTTTCATCTGAAGAAGGGCATTTACAGTCATTATCATTATTAAAATATAATTATTTTCGTTTGATTCCCTACCAACAAAATAATTAAACATTCAGCAAATCTGTGTATTAGTATTTTGTCATAATAAAAATGGACTTCTCAGAACATCTGAAACGAAAGTGCTGATTCCGTTACTGGAAAAACTCTACGTGATCCTGTCCGAAATGCAGACATAAGGAAAACCTGCAAAATACAGGACATAGCACGATGGAGAAGATCCAGAAGGAGATTCTGGAGAGATCGTGTAGCCAGAATGGACAACGATAGATTCGTGTATACAACAGCGAATAAAATCCCCACTGAGAAGACCACCGAAATAATGGAGAAATAGTTGGACCTCGTCATCCCAGGTGGCGTGGTTTTCTGTACCACAGATCAAGAGATCTACTAAAAGAAGAAGATAATAAAAATATCGGCCTTATTCTGAATTAAGCAATATTACTATTTCTGTATCTTGACAGTTATGCCATTATAATGTTGCCAATTTTAATGTTTTATTTAGGTTTGAAATTAATGAATTCAATCAATCAGAAAACTCTAAAAAGTAAACAAACGTTACGTTATTCACAATAATTATGAATAATGAGTATATTAAGCCACGACGCTGACCCTCCTGGACTTGTGAATCATGGACAACTTGGACTCCATGGACAAACGGCTGTGAATCTAAGTTTATCAAATTATTTTATTTTTTCTGTTTTAACAATTGTGGATCCCATATGGATAGTGGCGCTTTCGCATTTATATGCCACAATTATGGAAACGTATTCGGTGGCCAGCGTTCAACATTCACTAACTTTAACATTCACAATTTTTTGATTAAAATCAATTCGAATTTTCAAAACAGATTCGATCGCGGATGAAATCGAATCGTGTCACTGCGAGCCCTGGCTAGTTTATCCATTCCGCGTTTGCTCATCAACATTCCGCGAATCTGACCCACAAAACTAAGAGTGTGACCCAACAGAGAACTAAAAAATAACAGGTCACATAATGATAATCTCTAATGAACAACACATTTTCTCCGCGACATTATAACCCATTACTGCTGCGTGGTAATTTTTACGAACTCGCTAGATGTGCCATGCTGCGAGGTGAACTTGGCAAATATTTCTGTATTATTTGCGTGTTTTACTCGATTTTTTTCTCTTCAGATCTCGTACCTGCTTGCGGTTTTATCGCAGTGTTGTAGGTCAAGAGTTAGTGGCATTCGTTTACCGTTTTTTTAGTTAAGGAAACCAAAAAATATTTATTTTAGTCGAATTGTGGTTTGCTTCTCAATTTTTATGTATTTTCGAAGCGTGCCGTGGGTGTGTCTTGGGTGCTAGATAAAATAAAAAGATTATAGTAGCCTTTAGAAAAAAAAAGTATACAATAAAATAATCAAAACGTTGTACCTATATTTTTTAAATAGAGATTCATACGCGGAATACCTGTCACATAAATATTTTTACTGTATTCAAACTAAGCTAAATATGCCGGTGCTATAAAAAATATTACGAACTTCCTGACCTTGACTGAGTTTCGAATTCCCGAAAAAAATCAACATCGTAATATTATCGTAAAAAAATCATTCGTTTTAATATTTTCATAGTATAATTAAAATATTATTATTATTTACAAGTGATGGTAAAATTAAAACATCTCAAGACACGTAATAAGTATACATATACCTGGGTATAAAAAAATGTAATGTGCAAACAATGGAAAAATTAAAAGTCAATAATAAAAAATAAAATAGATAATGACTTTAAAACTGTAATGTCTTCTCATCATCATCATCATCACCGTTAGCTCGACAGCCCTGGATGGGCCTTGGCTGAATCCAGAAGTCTCCTGCATTCTTGCCTGTCCGTTGCTTTTGTTTTCCAGTTTGGTATTTGCATATGGACGAGTCACAGAGTCTGACAGAGCGCTGACAGAGTCCATCCATCGCAGTTTGGGCCTTCCTGGTCTTCTTCGGTGGTGTGGTGTGGAGAACGTGAGACGTTTTCAGAATTGTCGTCTTCCATCTGATGACGCGACCAGCCCATCTCAAGCGCCCCACCTTGTTGGAGCTGGCCACTTCGGGCTCTCCGCACACGTCGTGCAGCTCTCTGTTGTATCAACGACGCCAACCATTTTGATCTCTCACAGGACCGTAGACTGTTCTGAGGATCCTTTTCTCAAATGCTGCAACGGATCCCTCTAGTGGTTTCGTTAATACTCAAATTTCAGAGGCGTGTGTCAGGACTGGCTTTATCAGGGTTTTGTAAAATAACATTTTGGGGTTTCTTCCGACTATTATTTTTCTGATCTGTTTCTGAAGATCATAGTAACGGTTTGCAGCCATAATTCTCCTCCAAATCTATTCTCTTTTGTCGTTTATCACTAGTGACTGGGAGCCCATGTAAGTGAAATGTTTGATCACCTCAAAACTATATATCTAGCTGTAAAAGTTTGGGGAGTTGGACCACGTGTGTTAGATGCATTCATTAATCTTCATTGATGTTGAGCCTCATTATCTTTCTGTTCTAGTGCTATTAACGCCTCACGGGTTAGCTTCGAGTAATTTCTACTAGCGCAATCATAATAAAGATTCAATAAAAAATCGTAATAAGCAATGAAGCATTAAAGAGCGGTTAAACAAAACCTGCAGTCAAATTTTAGATATAGTAATAGAATTTTTGAAATAAGTATTAAATATAATTTTAGCTATGTGGCGCCTTCAATTTGTCGTGGTTTGTACTTGCGATTTCGTTCCTACAATGACGTTATTAGCGACAATCGGGTACCACACAAATATGTACTTTCTCTTCTCAAGGTAGGCGAGAAAGTAAAATGCGAGAAATTACACTTAAAACAGATGAGTTATTTATCTTCAATAACTTTATGCATGCAGTGCCTAGGCGATTCTCATTGATAAAATCAGAAAGCTGTGAATTTGATGTAATCTGCCCTCGAAATGACGCGTTTTTAAGCTCCTTGGACCCAGTGTTGCCTATAGGAGACATAAATCGACAGTTGGAAAAAAATCTCTCAGATCAATGTTTGGCATTATGTCATTTTACAAATTAGTTAAGCTAACCGTCAATAGATATGATTAGTGGTATGTTGAATGCCAAATTTGAAATGTTTTAAGAACGGTACAAAATTTTTCGTTAGAGATGAATTAAAGGAACGATTCTGATTATCCTTTGGGCCTTTCCCACATAAAAATCTGGCACAATTGAAACTCCTACACATAGACGAAAATGCATCACGGAAATAGGTAAGTACGTCATCAAAACGATGCCGACGAATGTGCTTCCTCCTTGAGATAGGCGGTAAAGCGTTGTATTTTATAGAGTTTTATATTAGACGAGGCTTGAGAGAAAACACTCGATGCGAGACGTTTCACTTAGAACGCGTGTACACATACCTCGTACATACAGGTTATACATATGCTATGTTAAAATGCGTACTTTTCAATAAATGCCAAATTATGCGAAACTAGCTAGCTGTCTTTACGTATTGAGTGGAGACGATGGCTCTTACAAAGAAAAGTGTAGAAAAGCTCAAATGCACACAACGATCCATGGAGAGATCCATGCCTGGCGTAAACCTGAGATATGACGAAATTGGGCGCAGAACTAGAGTAGTGGATATCCTGGATTGTGTAGCGAAGCTAAAATGGCAGGACATGTTGCAAGGCAAGATTCTATAAGATGAATTCTTGGGAAAATAAAAGAGGCGTCGGAAGACCTTAAAAGAGATGGGCCGATGCTACAGCCGCTGTGGGAGGGGAAGAAATGGCTACAACTAGCAAATAACAAGGAAGAATGGAAGGGTATGGAAGAGGCCTATATCTAGCAGTGGAGAGATGAAGGCTGAGGAAGAAGAAGAAATAGAAGCGTCTGTACACTTTTTTTTTAATAAGTAAACTACGCAGGCAAAATGACGCACATGGCAATTTTTTACCTAATTGTTTCCTTGTTCCTTTCTAACGTATTGTCAAATCATTAAAATAAATATTACTTTTGTCCAGACTCATCTTGATGATACGGGCTCGAAATTATTTGTTTATTCGCAAAGTATTATTAAGAAAAAAAATTTACTTTGTAATATTAAGTATTGGTATTAAGGTGGTTTACGCACTGTCACGGACCGCGGCAGGTGGAGAAAAATGTAACGCTTGAAATTAATAAAAGTTTTATTTAACCACTAAAGTCACTGGACATGAATTCAACTGCAGCACTGCTCTTTAATTCTTTTCACTAAGAACGTATCTTAAGGCGGGGACAGTGAATGGTTTTGTTCGAGCTTCGGTTTGCAACGGTTTATATGACCGGTGCGGTGCAGCACCGTCCTGCATGTTAGTTGAAAAAAATGTCAACCTGGAGACGAGTGAGTAGGACTGATATGGAAGATTTTGCTCTTAGAACGGTCCTGAGTAAGCGGTGGGTACCATTCACTGTTCTTTAATTCGCACTAATCTCTCTTCCACTGTATATTTGTCTTTCCAGAATATTCGCACGTCTGTGATCGCACTTACTTACTTTACTCCTATCGTAATATATTTCGCTGGTCACGCCGAATTGTCGCTTTCGCTTGTTTTCTCCGGTTTCAAGAGACAACTGTTGCGTGTAGAGGTTGTGTCGCCCTTTAAATAGGTAATGTTATTTCGCGAACTTTCGACTGACTTCTAAACCTTTCCAGTAATTTCTAATTTCCTGTAAAACGTCCAGAGAACGGTTGTATCATCGATTATGTTTTACCTTCTTTCCGTTTCTACAGTATCGAGACAATACATATCGAATAGTTTTAAAACTATTAAAAAAAACACTAAAAAAACACAGTAAAGTTCTATACTTTACTATATAAAATGTTTCTCGACTCTTGTTGTCATCCCTCACGCAATACAAAATGCCATAACTCATAACACCTGAACCATGACCACGATCCGATATCGCCGGTTATTATAATGTTATTACTGAATTCATATTAATACACCATTCGGAGGAAAAAGTATTCAGTATGACCGTGATCGTGCAGGTACAGAGTGACGTGTAGAAACAGTTTAAAAGTGATATATTAACAAACAAACATAAAGTTAATTAAATTTTACGGATCATCAGGCGTGTAAGCCTGACCTTCGGACCACACTGTTAAGACGACCTTTGAAAAATATTTACAATATTATCATTTAAAAAAATCTGTTTACTACTTTAAACCAAATAAAAAACAATTTAAAAACCAAGCACATTACTTTAAAAATAACTAAGCATGTGGGGTTGATTCATAAATGCGTGCCGTTTGAGAGGTTTAATATTTTTTCCGAAAAACCTCGCTACACAATGTAATTCTAGCACTCGCATCTCATCTCTACTTCTGTCCCACACGATATAAACAAATTAATTAATATCGAATACTTTCAAATACTAAGAGGGCCTGTTGTTTGATCAGAAGTTAGAGTAATAGTTAAGCAAAAAGCATAGATTTTTACGAAAACGGGTGTTTTGATTGGTGGAGAACGCAAAAATCTATGCTTTTTTCTTAACTATTACTCTTACTCCTGATCAAACAACTGGCCCTAAATCTAACAATTGATCGTAACTTTCACGATCAATTGTTAGATTTAGATTTTAAATATCCTTCATCTCCCTATAATTAGGTAATCCGCCCTCAAGAAGCGATTTGTGCCATTCAACAAGTTATAATCAAGGTGTTACTAAAAACGAATATAATTAATCATATATTTATGTCATTTTCGTAAACAAATTTTGGCGTCATAGCCATGAAATTTGGCGAGTTGATAGAAAGAAGTTAACAAATATTGGTCGGGAGTTGAAACATAGCCTTGATCAGATCACTATAAAAATATCCTCAGTGGATCCATAAATAAGTGCCGTTATAATGGAGAGGTTTATTATTTAAATAAACTAATTAGCACGATTAATTTATACAATAAAAATTAATGGTGATTCAAACAAAGTGTTAACGCCAAATCCATAAAAAATATGATATCTTACCTGTGGAGATCACCTTACTACTAATTTTTTGTACCTGTATTTCCTGTTATCTGCCAAAATCCCCCGAACTCATATGTCATAATATCCAAACCTTCTTACCTGCTCTAGTGTACATCTAAAGAAAATATTTCAGATTTGATACTAATAAGTAAGTCGGGCCGTCGCTGGCTCTTAGTCTATAGTTTCGATTTAAAGTAACTAATAATATATAGTTTTACGACATCCATTAGGATCGATAGGATATCAGTGTGACGTCATACTAATATTTTTTAATTGCACAATATAAAAATGACTACATAAAAATAATTGTGATACGATTTGGTTCGCTACACTGCGATTATTTTTACGCAGTTTCGTAATTTTAAAATGCACCAAACCTACAACAAATTTAAGCATGTAAATTTTATAATTTTTTTCTATCCGCAGAATTAAGTGCAACTTTGGATAAAAAATATACTGTTAGCCGCGAGTGATCAAGTTCTAGTCGAATGTCCGCGGTCCGATATTTAAAATCACAGCAGTGCCAAGATTATCGCTAATCACAAACATGAAGATTAGTCCCGCGCATGTAGTGTTTTTGACGCTCCTTACTTGTGGCCTGGCGTTGCAGTTACCCTTCGACAGCAGAACAACAGCGGTAAGTCAAACATGTATTTAATAAGTCAAAAATATATTTAATTACTTTAATCATTCAGCCACGTGAATAAAAAAGCCTTTTTTCTAAAAGGCTAAACTGGCGAATACTGTGACACCTCAATTTTTTCGCAAAAGGCAAGTGTTGCGACGTAAATGAATGCTCTATTTTAAAAAAGAATAAATAAATATTGGACCGCATACATAAAAAAATTGATTATCTTTTAATTATCATACAATTTTCAACTTTCGACTTTTGCAAGGGTTCTTTGACACCCTTGGATCGAAACATGCACCGGCGAATACGGTAATCTCTCGACATTTTTTTTGCCATTCAACAGACCAATCAATGAAGCGAAACGCATCGCAAAACACACAAGCTTGAGTAAATCACGTATGAATCGAACCCGGAACCGTCGGTGTGAAAAGTCGGTGCTCATGCAGCTCACGCCCACTGGTTACGAGGGCCGCCCGTATGCAAATATTTCCAAAAAGTTATCTTTTCCGTAGAATCGAATGCACTGAATCATGTGCATGTGTGTATTTATCACCGTATGTCCGCGTGTGAAGTTACATATACCTATGTTAAGTTGCCGTGTGCGCAGTCGGGGTGTATGAGAAATAGTTTATTTTTTAAATAGGTATTATAGAAAAATTATATCAATATGTTTTCGGTGAGGATTTTATTTTAAAAGTAGGTAAATACCGTAACGTTAAAATACAAGGTATAACAGAGCTAGTCCACAATACTTCATAGGTAGACTCCTGCCTGAATTATGTACGAGTCGAAAAATCATCACAGTCTGATCTTCGTGAATATAAAAAATATACATATTGTAGTAAGATTGTGTACCTACTGAACGCTGATAAAAACCAAACAACGTCACGCAAAGCAGGTTCAAAATAGAGTCAGTGAGGAGTGACGGCATTATCTTTCTTGAAGATTCTACGACATTCCATGATGCCCAAAACGCTTCATTGAAAAGCCTAGAACTTTCTACAGACTTCTCGTTACGTCTAGAACAAACCTTTCGGAGAAATTTACCTATAAAAGGCATCACGCGACAAGGGATGAGCAATTCAGTTCGTGACGATAACAAAACGACATCTCCATAGCGTAAACAATTGTGATCAGTGATACGTGATATTACAACACGCGATTCCATGCAAGCGAGCAAACTCAATATGACTACCAGTGATACCAGCGGAATAAAGGAAGAATACCAGGGCGAGTAGTTTCTACGAGGGAACATTGTCTAAACACGTCACAAAATTACGAACGGTACTACAATTAACTCGTGTTCCAGTGTCTTTCTTTGGTAATAAATTAAACTAAATTAATTTCCAGTGTTTTTATTTCCCTCCCCAGGCAATATCAATAATTGTGTGGATATTTTTGAAAATTTTCAAGGTTTGTATTTGTTTAAATATTTCTGACTTTTGTAAAATGTTGGACTATTACGAAAATATCGTCTATAGAATATGAAAAATTCACTCGAATTACATTTATTAAATACAAATCGAATAAAATAATTTAAACTTTGCAGGTATTTGAACCAGAATTTTCTGATATTAAAATATTTTCCGCTCATAATTTAGGCAGGAAGTTTCGTGGACTAGCTCTGTTACACCCTGTATGCAATCATAATTATTTATCTCATCATATTGAGTCCTTTCAACGTTGTACTGATCCGAATACAGGTACCAATTTCTTCTCAATTTTGCTCTCATAGCTTAATATTGCAATGAGAATGGCACGCTTATCTTAACTAAACAAAATATTGACATTATTGAGGTCGCGTCCAGTTTATAGGCGTGCGGACTTTCGAGTACGAGTTGCCCTTAATAATTGTACCTTGGTACAGTAATCGCATTAGTGCCTGACAGCGGAGCAATTCAATGACCATCTTCTCGAGCGCGCGGTGTCGAGGTGGACCGGTGAAACTGTGCCACGTGGGAAAAATCTTGGACTTTATTTATATTCTCGCGTATTTTTCTTCTAAAGTGAAACTCTGGCTGCATGAAAAGGGAAGGAAGCATGCCCAAAACCTATTAAAAGCCATGATATAAACTAAATTTAAAATATACTAATCCTACAAGAACATTTATTTTATTAATATCCTATTCAGATTTTTTTTTCCTTTGTCTATAATATAATTGATTAACAACATTATTAAATTGTAAACATTTAATTATTACTATTACTTAATTTTAATTGGCAATAAGATTGATTCACAAATGTTATATAAGTAATAAATATTCTTGAACATTATACTACTGGAACATTATACACTGTCTGCTATAATACAGTAAATTACTAGTATAGCAGGCAGGGCGCCAAATCAATTTAGTGTTTACTTGCTGCCAAGACACTCAGCAACAATGAAAAAAAGCTTAATTTAATTCTGTAAACACTGGAAACATTTGTAACATTGAATAAAAATTTGAATTTGAATTTGAATTTTATAGAGTTACTGCCCCACTAAACCAAAAGGCAGTAAGTAAATTCATACTTTTTGAAAAAAAAAGTGGTTTTAGATACTAGAGTTCATATTTTAGCTTTCTAATAAGCTTGTTTTTCGTATTTCCAACAAAATATTAAAATATAGGCATTTTTAATTTGCAGTATACATTTGAGTTCGGAGGATTTTGGCAGGTAGCAGGTAATACAGGTACAAAAATGTGTAAGTAAAACGTTTAAATATAAGGCATCAGGTAATATTGTTAAAAAGTGACCCGAATAAAATATATAAAATTCGGATTTGTTATAATAACGTAAATGACATGATTGTTTATAGAGCTTCAAAGCGTCTGAAGGAAGAAATGAGCCGTGAAAAGCATCTAGCAATGATCAATATGAGTGTATAATACTGTCCCATTAAATATATATAAAAATCAGGTTTATTATTTTTACGTTTTATTTATTTTTTTTGTACATGCGTTACCTGTTATCTGCCAAAAAAACCTCTGAACTCAAATGTCATAATATCCAAATCTTCTTACCTACTACAGTGTACATCTTATAGAATAGAAAATATTTCAGGTTTGATACTATAACGTAAGTCTGGCGGTCGCTGGCTCTTAGTCTACTACCCAATAAACAATAATTACTATATCTAAGATTATTTAGATTCCAAAATGTGTGTGGTCATTCTTCAACAAGTTAAAGAGATTTAATATTATACTAATTAATCATTAAAACTCTGTGAATTTTCTGAAATTTAGAAATCTAATTTATGTTTTTGACGTACCTACGTATATTAGTTTCGAGTTAATATTTTTTTCCTGTAAACGTCATCTTTACGCATTGCAAATCAATCGGGATTTTTATGCCACTTTCAAATGAACATTATTCAAATTTTTTCAATTGGTTCAGCTATGAACTTCGTAGATTGACATTTTAAAAATTGATTTTATTATTTAATTGTATCCACTTATATTAATAAATTACATCTACATGTTTCAGATAAACCTTTCCATCGTCAGGGTGTTTTATAAATGTCAAAATATTAAAATAAAATGACAGTAAATAATTTCTTTACTATCCTATCAGCTATACTGAATGTATATTATGTTGATGGAATATAATTTTTCATTGTTATGTTATTAAAATTACATTAATTTTTCCGCGATTCTTACATTTGAAGCATTTTTCGTTTAATACAAGTATCAGAGTTCGTCATTTTGACAGTTATCACGTGTGGCGTATGGAAGCAAAACCGCCACTATCCATATGGGCCTCATATGGATTGGGCGGTTTTGGATTGTTTTGTTTTGTTTGTTTGGGATTGGGCCCATAAGAATTGGTAAATTAGAAATAGTCATACGATTCCGTAATCCAACGCATGTCGGCTACCCGCACTATTATCACTGGATAGAGCAATGTAAGGATGATTCTGCACATTAATTTAATTGCGTGGAATTTAGATTTACCTACTACAAGCCCTAATAAATAATGTGCGCAACATTTGGACCGTGGTTAGAAAGGGGTACCTACTATTTTTCATCGGAATAACTATTTCTTGATGATTTAATTGAAAAACATTTAATCTGGTTGACTATGAGCTTCATGCACAACAAGATTATGGATAATTATACATTTTACGATCGATTTAAGTGTTATTAGAAGAGAAATAATTAAATTAAATTACTAATGGCGTAATTGGAATCCACCCGTATTCATTATACATACATTATTATGTGTGTATAATTAATACGGGTTGTACTGAATAAATAATGAATACATTTATTTAAAAAATGCAGACTTTTATGTCGGTATCTCCATAGCTGTCGACATTTCACCCAAAGTGTAAAGAGTATTTTTATTTATTTATTTATTCATTAGAGACACTAACAGGATAATAGGTACATGATACTTAACATTATAGTGAAGACTATGCCCATTATCCCAATTACAAGTGTCTTCGGCACGCTCTAGTAACATGTATTTTTGCGTTTAAGTATATTTTACATGTACATTTATGTGTATTGCATATTTTGTGTTTGAATGTAGTGCCATTAGTATTTAATGAATGATTGATTTAATGATCTATAGGTTCATGTCATCGTTTAGAAAATGGATGCTGTGTATGAGTGAGTTTTTGAACGAATGAACATTGAACTTCTATTCAAAACTGAATGAAGAAGACTCCCCCGAAGTTTTTGCTACCAACTACGAGACACTGTGTAAGCATGACTTGCATTAAAAATTTTATCGCGTGTCTTATAAAGTTTACAAACCGTGCGTAGGATTTTTTGCGTACATAACTTTTTTATTAATCTATTATCCACGCGACAGGGCACCGCGTGCGAGAACGGAAAATGAAAAAGCGTGCCACGTAATTATCAATAATCATGGCGCGCACGTGGCAATAACAACATAATATCGCACGAGCGCGAGTCCAAGTTCAAAGCCGCGACAACGGTCGGCCGGCAGGTTGACCAAGAGCCGGTAAGTTTACGCAACGCAACAGGTAACCGGCTGTCGCCTTGTGTCAAGAGCAAGACCAGCCAAAGCGTCGTAATCGACAAAATACAATTTTTGCGAGTGAGAAAAGAAAAGATAATTAAATTTACGGGCGTAACAGAGAAAGTTCACATTACTTTGCAGGTGGATTCCTGCCTTGATTATGAGTCGAAAATGAATTTATTTAGAAGTTCATAAGTTCGAAAGGTCACTGGGAAAAGCTAATCTCCAAAAAAATATACATAACGACCCAGCGGGGGACAAGAACTCTAGTATTCAGTGCCTTCATGAAATTTTAATTAAAAAAAACATACATAGTACCTACTTATATGCAATACGATACTTAGCAACCGTTTACTAAAACAGAATTTTTTTAAATATTAAAAATAAGAAAATTCATTCATTCCTTCTCAATGAACTGTATACATAAAACGCGCACACACATACGCGTGCACTAACTAACAAACACGCTGTTTACCCGCAGATTAAGGCAGAGAGGATAGAAAGCCACAGTATTCTGTCGTGGCACACCACTTTTTTCACTTGTCCACATTCAAAACTTCTCGCGAGCGCTCTACGCTTGTTGAAGCTTTTAACCGAGCCGTTTCAATACTCGCCTCAGAAATTTTCATTACCATCCTTTCATAGATTATACTTGACCAAACCATCTCAACGATCCTTTCTTTATTCTATCTACTGCGTTGCAGCCAGTGTCACAATAACTTCTTCATTTTTAACTCTATCGTACAAAGATTTTCCACATAAGCGCCTGAAGGACCACATTTCCACTTTCAATTATTATTATTTTTATTATTCAGTTATTATTATTTTTAAAAAATATTTGATATGTATCGTATTCGGAACAATAACTGATTTAATATAAACTCAATTTAAGCTAGGCCCTGCGGGCGGCTATTGTGGCCGCTTCGCGGCCAGCGATGGCCGCTGCGCGGCCAATTGTGTTTGCTGTGCAGCAATTTATTCAGTATTTCTAACCGATTAATAAGTCAGAGCGGAATAAACCACAGTTCGATAGGTAGGTACCTACTCTCTTCTCTTCTCGCAGTGTTGATTACTTTTATACAACATTATAAAAAACCAAAAATGTAATTAAAATTTCAACAAATAAAATATTCTCGACCGTAAAAAAAATTCGATTCTGCCAGGATTCGAAACTGGAATCCTCTGATCCGTAGTCAGACGCGTTATCCGCTGTGCCACACGACCCAACGGGCACCGTGGCAAAATTATTGTATACAAATAGAAATCATCATCCAAATGCAGAAACGTACGACGTTGGTTAGGGTAATTAATATATTGATTATAAAAAAACTAAAAATGTAATTAAAATTTCAACAAATAAAATATTCTCGACCGTAAAAAAAAATCGATTCTGCCAGGATTCGAAACTGGAATCCTCTGATTCGTAGTCAGACGCGTTATCCGCTGCGCCACACGACCCAACGGGCACCATGGCAAAATTATTGTATACAAATAGAAATCATCATCCAAATGCAGAAACGTACGACATTGGTTGGGGTAATTAATATATTGATATCGTTAGTTACGATGTTTTGGAAGGAGACCGTCGGTGTGCCTCAGCACGGAACAGTTCAAACACAACTTAAAAAATTAATTATCATTGTAATTGATGTTCGGTAAAACTTATTGGACAATTTTTTTGAAAAAATCATTTAGCTCACGGTCATCCGTACACGGCCAATAGTTGAACTCGTTGGCAACAAATAGCGACGCGTGGCGTTGCGTGCATTCACTTTGGGTCACCCTGGTGATGAAATGCCAGCAACAAAAATTAAAATAAAAACAACGTAGGCCTGGTTTCCATCGCACGTGCCTTAAGGGGTTACACCACCTATATATTTTCAAAAAATTGTTTTTTTCCCAAGTCCTAAATCTTGGAAGTGCTCATAATATTCGTTCCACATCTCATTCGAAAATTCAAAAAAATGGTTGAATTACAGCAATTTTAAGCTACCGTGGTAGGTGAATTTTTAAATGAATTTCATTATTCTTTTGCGGTTTTTTTTTCGAAACTCGCCTTTTCAGACTGGTGGAGTAAATATCTCAAAAATTATTGGGCCGATTTTAATCAAACTTTGAACACATCTTACTAATAACATCATCTATGATGCAGCGTTTGCTTATTATGAACATTTAAGGGCGATTTTTTAGGAAGAAAATGAAAATTATTTTCCAAATAGGTACTGACGTCATTTGCATCAAAAAATAACATAACCTTAAACCATAAAAATAAAAATTCCAAAGTACGAAATGTGAAATAAATGACGAAATTATAAAACAGAATGTCGTCGGCAGCGACGTCATTTATTGGCGCATTGCATACTTTATTTATAAATAATAATTAAGGTGTTTTTATAAAAAAACTAACTTTTATTAAGTGAGAAAAGCCTCAAAATACGGGAATAAATACAATGTAATGTTTAAAATCATGTCTTTATATAAATAAAAAGCGTTTTAAAATCAAGAAAAAACGTAAAAATTTCTTGCAAATTTAAAACATTATAACTTTATTAATATTGAATCTTTCATAATTTTCTTGGTACGGATTCTAGATAATGAAGTATACTTTATGCGTATAAAGAACATTATGCGTACATATAAATATTCTTTAAAAATTAGCGCCGCCTAGTTCACTAAAAACGATTTTTTGGCCTCGGCCTGTCGATTAATGCTTATATTTTATTAAGTATTGTAAATAATGTTCAGTTTATTACTTTTATATAATAACAAAGGTTCTTTCTATCTAAGTTATTGCTCTAAAAAATTGCAGTCTAGAGTATAAATTAAAAATGAATAATAAAAACCCACATTTTCGTAAAAAAAAAAACCGCCGAAATATGCATTTGCAGTGAATGTGCCGCCTCTTAACGAACAAATATTAGACTTTTCCATATACTCAAAATCTCGCGATATGCACCTCTGTGAGACAGCACATAACTTCACCATTTCGATATTTTCATAATAATTTGTTATGAAAAATTAATCAATGCATGCCGCAATATTAAATAACGATAATAAAACGAATTTTGTGTGAGCAATAGTTAAGTCAAAAAAAATTTAATTTGAACGCATTTTTTGATAGCTGGTGTTTACCTTAAATACATAATATACGGTAACACACTATGGGAAATTTAGGCCTGTTTCGGACCAAAAGTCAATGACTCTTTTATTTCTGGACGTATTTCCATAAAATTATACACACATATAAAGTAGTCTATAAAGCTTAAAATGGATACCGTTTTTTTTTCAAAATATTTTGTTTATTAATTAATTATTAATATATTAAAATTAATCATGACAAAATTAAAAATTGCTTCCATTTTTATTTATAAAAATGACAATTTTACTTATATCGTGTTCAAAAACTAATTATAATATTATATTATATACCTAATAAATCCATAATCAATAAAGAAAATACAGAAAAACATCAAATGTAAAGTGCTTACTCACTTGGATGTCCATGTCAAGGCTGTTCACTATATCACTTTAAAAGTTAATTTATTGTTAAACTTTGTAGGAAAAGATATAAAGTATTATACATTTCTGAAAAGTTCATTATTTAAGAATTTTAGATCAACTAAAATGTTTTTGATTTTATATTAAAATTTACGTTTAAATGACTAGAGAGTAAAATCAAGAATTTCTTAATTTTTTTTAGTTCATCGAGACATTAGTCACGTTTAAATGACTAGACAGTAAAATCAAGAATTTCTTAATTTTTTTTAGTTCATCGAGACATTAGTCACTTACCTACGTCTCCCCACGCTTTACATTTAATGTTATTTTATAGTCTAGATATTCATAAGAAACATTTATAAAAATTAGTTTCAAATGTTTGCTAATTTCGAAGTTATTGGGAAAAATGTGATGAATGACCATTTTTTATGTTTTCATAACTATTTTAAATACATTATTATATCAAAATATAAATGTGTTATTCCAAATTATTTTATATGAAGCCTTAGCTACTTTATATATGTGCAAAATTTTATTGAAATACGTCCAGAATTAAAAGAGTTATTGACTTTTTGTCCGAAACAGGCCTAAATTTCCCATAGTGCGACGTCTGGTGACACATACGGATTTTCGCTAATTAAAGTGGTTCATCTCTTAGCTAAATTATGAAATAATATTATCTGATTACTCATTCTTAGTAACATAAAATGCGATATGTTTTACATCATACATAAACACATGACTTGCGTTTACAGAGCAATATAATTGAGAAAATTATAATATGGGGTAACCATACAGAAAAAAATAATTAATCAGCTATCAGATCATTATATCAAATGGAAATTATAAATGAGGCATGATGATGTAATCATTAAGTAGTGCAAAAAATTGTCGGCGTTGAGGTCATGCATGTCAATATGAGATAGAACAATATAAGAAAACAATAATCGTTCTCTTCTAAAATAGCTATTGCGTGCATCAAACCGATTACTGCCTCTAACATTATTAAGAACTCCTGAAAGCTATTATTACGTCTACCGTGAAAAGGGATATTCATGGAACAACCTTCTCTTCTTTGTTTGTCCTATCAGATTCCCCGACGTTGGCAATCACTCTAGCGAAAACCTCTCTATTCTGCGCTGCCCGGAATAGATACTCCACACTTGTAATACCGGTCCACTCTAGTACGTTGCGCAGCCAAGACATCTGACTCCTACCAACCCCTCGGCGACCCTCTATCTTGTCTTTTAGTATTATTATAGTTTAGTATATATTATTGGAGTAAGTGAAATTTCTCCCCTCGTAGTATGTGACCCAGATATTAACATTTTCTGACTTTTACTGAAAGCAGTTCTCTATCTGCTCTAGCCCGCCTGAGAATTTCTGTACTGGTGATCATGTCGGTCCATGATCATTCTCCACATCTAAAGCGGTTAGTTTCTTCATCGTTTGGACAAAAATATAAAATCAATCAAGTAACATTATAATAGAATATAAATATTAATAATATTAATAAGTAACATTATATTTTATTATATACATTATATTTAGAATATTTTGAGTTTGTCCAAACTTTAAACCAGCCGTACGATAGGTCGTAAGTCCTATGCACACCCAAAGACTTCTATACCTACTTTCGCATAAAAATATAATTTTGTTTCTGTGGACATCTCTAATATATTGATTGATTAATGACATTATATTTATTTTAGCTATTTTATGTGTGATACTAGTGTAAGACTAAACGGTAACCGCCTAAGCAGTAAGCGCTCCTGGTTTATTTATTTTACGAAAATGGCGCTTTATAAACTATCCATGTCTAAGTAAGTTATTAAATGTCCGAAATGCTGTAGATTTTATAAATCTTGCACAATATAAATCAGTAGGTATACTACGACTCGGTCGCCAATCTAATAATATTATGTAAAATAAGTAATATTATTACTATAATATTATACTAATATTACTTTAAAGGTTGGTAGAAATCAGTTTGTTTCACACCCGCATCTACTAATTTCTTCATCCAAAGTGTCCAAATATCAAATTAACGTCAATATTTCCGCGATAACGATAGAAATATTGATAATTAAAACATGCCTCGAAATTTCCCATAGAAACGCGAACGTCCTGTCGTAAACTTATGACATCTACAAAAAAGCAATTTTAAAAAAGAGCTGTTGAAAATTTAGCTTTCCATACAGAATGAAATTTTTTCTTTCTCCCCAAAAAATAGAAACATTTATTTTTAATTTTGTATTGCGGAGGAGAGTACTTTCTATGCATTGGTACAAAAAAGTCAAAAACGAATTTTCGTTAATGTCCGAGTTTACGCAGGGACCGTCGATATGAATATTGTAATAGTCCCGTCATAACTATCATTAAACTAGTCGTACTTGAAAAATCACGATAATTTGGTGGGCGACCGTTGCGTGTCGCCTAAGCCATTGCGTGTTGCGCGAATTGCGTGTCACACCCTAATTATCTAAAGTTGTAATTCCAGCAAGTTACGGACGTCACGGAGAGACATACAACGAAATTATTATATTAAGACTAGATTATGAGTTGTAAATTTTCACACTTACACACACTGAAAAAAATAATAGTTATGTGGATAAGCGATTTCAAAATGTGCATTTTTTCCCCCAATAAAACGTTGGATTATCACTAAAGTAACTTGTACCGAATACAAATCTTCATTCGCTTTAATAATTAGTTAAATAAAATTATTAAAACTTTGTGGAAAAATTGTGATTCAAATTTCTTAATAATTATCAATAAATATTTAAATTAATGATTAATCATGATGTAGGGTACATCATGAATCACGGCCAAAGACCGACTTTCCCAACCGAATTTTCTTATTTAAATAAATTGTTTTATTATAAATTTCAGCTTTGTACGTAACACACATTATGTTATTTGCATAATTAGAAGCGATGGACGATTTTTAACAATTGAAAGAGTACAATTATTATAAATCAACCTGTCTCATTATTACAAAGCTTGTGGTTAACATTTACAAGTGGATAATCACCACAAAATTATGTTATATTAATAATAAATGTTTGTCAATATGTAAATGCTCCAATTAAATAATATAGAAATGATTTTGCTGACTATGAGCGCAATCGTTATTTTAATTAGATTTATTATGAATTACTGTACACATTTAGTTGTATCTAAACAGATCCGTCTACGAAAGGTGTAATGAGCATGTAAATGTTTACATACCCTCTCATCAAAACACATAACAAACATTCCAACAAAAGGAAGGTTATCAAAAGTAGATTAAGTTATCAATATTATTTTATATTTTCTTGAAAACGCACTTTATTGTGAAGTTTTAATTTTAAATCGTTTAATTTAAGTGACATTTAAAAAAATTAGATAACTCAATCAAACCTTCCGAAAAACCATACAGATACTGCCGGAATAAGCACCGGGAACATTTGTTTGTCATGCATT
Source organism: Agrypnia vestita (assembly GCA_016648135.1). Lineage (NCBI taxonomy): Eukaryota > Metazoa > Arthropoda > Insecta > Trichoptera > Phryganeidae > Agrypnia > Agrypnia vestita. The sequence goes on from JADDOH010010286.1 coordinate 42,860, forward strand.
ATCAATTTCGCCACAGCAGCCATTTAAGATTACGAAAATTTTTAATCTTTTATATGTAGCCGTGTGTAAATTATATTTCCTTTAATCCATTATAGGGTCAAGACCAACTCAAGAAAGACAAGGTTATAAATATTATTCTTAACTAATTAACTAACCATCATACCGTTTCTCTGCAGGGGTAGGCAGAGAGGATAGAATGCCATATTTTTCTATCTTGGCACACCACTTCTGCCTTAGCTACATTCTTAAATGTTCTACGGTTTAATTTAAGTGCCCTGTTAAAAGCATTGGAGGGTGGCCAGTCTTTCGCGGACGCCAAGGCTGAGAACTACATCAAAAGGAGAGTGACTGCGGGTAACAAAGTAAATGGTGCTCTAAATGCAATTATGGCCAATAAGAATCTGTCAAAGGAAGCAAGACTAGCGGTACATAATGACGTTCTGGTGGCAACTCTGATGTAAGGAATTGAATCCAGAAATTGGCAAAAAAGGGATGAAAGTAGACTGAATGCGGTCACTAAGACGCTTGTGTGGAAAATCCTTGGTCGATAGAGTGAGGAATAAACAAATTAGAAGTGAATGTAATGCTGGCTGTAGTGTGGTAGATAGAACAAAGAAAGGAGTGCTGAGGTGGTTTGGTCATGTACAGAACGTACGAGTGAGTAAAGGATGGTTAATAAAATGTACGGGGCGAGTGTTGAAGGCAACAGGAATATTATTCTTCTCTCGTAATATATCCCGAGATATTTGAGCTTTCTTTTCCACGCGACGGGGGACTTCGAAATTCGTAATGCTATCCGTTTCATGAGCAAAAATAGCTCCCATATCGGTCCCACGCTTTCGCCATCTAGATTATTTTAATAGTAAAGCGGTCGGCCTTGCCCGGCGGCGCCTGTTGGGTGCGGAGGAAACTGATGGCCATAACTGCTTGATTTCAGATGGAGATGATATCGATGGCGGGCCACCTCGGGGAGGAGCACACGGCGCGCACGGCGGACGGCTACCTGCTGCAGGTGCACCGGATCCCGGGCCCGCGCGGCCGGGGCCTGCCGCCCGTGCTGCTCATGCACGGCATGATCGGCAGCTCCAGCGACTTCCTCATCATGGGGCCCAAGAAGAGTCTCGGTAGGATGGCTGACAATCGTTTCAACCAACTTAAGGGGGAATAGGGAATGCCTACCTACGAAGCGCGAAAAAATCCAATTTATGTGAATTTTGTATCATTTCTACATGAAAGTACATACTTTTAAGAAAATGTAAAAAAAATAAATTATAAAAAAATATTCAACATTGGCGAAAAAAAAAGGTCCTCCGCGGTGACCACTCCCATTTTATTTGTAATCATCAGAATAAAAACAAAAACAAAAAGATTATCAAAATTGATGCTATAATTTAGTCTTTGACGTAAGGGTTTTTGAAAATATAGATTTTTGACAAAAAGGCGGGCGTTTGAATTTAAAATGGCGTTTTTTAGGGAAAAATTCTGGTTTATTATGCCGATAAAAAAAACTCAGTCACTTAAAAAAATCTTATGACAAAAACTAGGTGGGTTAGATACTGAATATTTTTGCAATAACGTTATTAAAATTTTAATACTTAAAAACAAAAAATATTAATCATTTTTAAAGGCTTCTCAAAAGGAAAATAAGAATGGATAATATCTAATTACTAATTTTTTCATAACAATTAAACCATAAAATATTATTATGATGATCATGACTAGACACTAAACAATCGAGTATTTAATTATCCGACTACCTTTATTATTAGTGGTCAAGATCACGGTCATCATGTATGTGCATTGCTAGTAACTAATTTACATACAGGCATATAATCTAATGTTATGAAATCTCAATAAGACGCGAACGGGTCTTATTGAGATTTCATAAAGGTGACTGAAAGGTGATGTCTCAAAACATTTGTTTTATATTTATTATTTTGTCTGTTTTGGTCGCTTATGAGGGTTAGTTGGGTACATTGTTATTTTCACTTGTTTTACAAAATAGCGCGTAATTTATGACGGCGACGTTGCTTGCCCTCAACTGTCAGGGGGGCCACAACAGAAAATAAAATTGTACAGATTTGAATTGAATCCCTTCCTTAGGGGACGGGGGCACAATGGAAGTATATCCCCCTCGGATATATTTAAGACACATTTTTAATCCAGTTAAAATATTTATTCTTGCATAATTAGATGACTTAATAAAAAAAACTTATTTTTTACAATATATATAATTTTTTACATTTATAAAAATTTCGTTTCAAACCGAGTATTTAGTTTTAAAAAAATGTTGCCAATTCGAAAAACAACATCCTGAAAAACACTAATGACATAAAAATTATATTTTCAATAAAACCAATATCATAGTCGTTATTACGATTTCTACGTGTCTTATTTCATTTTAAAGTTCTATACCTGTAAACAAAACATCCTATAGAGGCATGTAAAGTAGGGGTACCTACTCGGAGTATCGTAGACTCTGGGTACATAGGAAAAAAAACAGAATTACTCGCATAATAACTTATTTAAAGATGGTTGTTTCTCCCTCAATTCTATAAATGAGTACGACTGTCGTAAATTGAGTAATAAACTGTAAATTCCTTTATTCCAGGATACCTCCTCGCTGATGCGGGATACGACGTGTACCTGGGGAACATGAGGTTCAACATGTACGCGTCACACGAGAACATGACCAAAAGTGAACAGTTGTACTGGGATTTCAGGTAGATAATTTCATCCTTTACCAATCACACGGTACAAAATTAAATTCGACCTGCTAAATTCAATACTGAGTCATGTATTTTCGGATGTTGATTCAACATAAGAACCGACTTCTTAAAAATGATGAATGTTTAGTATGCGATATATGTTGCTGTTATGATAGTCTTACAGAAGTCATAAATACACTTTAAATACGCTAAATTTATTTTCATAAATTTAATATCAGGATATTGATACTGTCATGAGATGCTAAATTAAGAAATAAATAATTGAAGTTTTCCGAATAACCCAGAAAATTCTACAAATATTTGGAACACACGAAAATGTACCAGAAACTTCTAAAAATCCAAATGGACAAGTGATGCCACGGGGGACAGTTTGAGTTTGACAGCCGCGAAAAACCATAGTTAAATCGAAACGGCAAGCGGGCGTTCAGAGCGAATTATAATCAGCCAACGAAATCAAAAACCTGCGTGCGAAATTTCCAGAGGCGATAAAATCGACGTGAATCGTGATTTCAAGACCATATGTGTAGGATTCTCGGGTGATTAGCGCGAATGTTAAATCCGTATCCAGCTACTTCTTGTGATAAATAAAACAATAATTTATTTCAAGTGTTTCGTCTGTCTCCTAGCGCCGCGATTCCATGGCAATACTTATAATGTATGCGGGAGTCTTACTTTAAAGTATTACGGGCTAGCTTTAATACACCCCGTATTTATTTGTTTACTAGCAGTACACCCGTGATAAGTCACGGTTATTTGGTGGGCGATCATTGCGTGATGCGCGCTGTTTGCGTGTCACACTCTAATTATCTAAAGTTGTAATTCCAGCAAGTTACGGACGTTACGGACAGTCAGCGAAATTATTATATTTAGATTAGATTTTAAAATGACCATACATATGACTAAGAAAAAATAGTAATGCTAATTATGAACTTACCACTGATGATTGTTAATGATATAAGCCAAGTGTAACAATATAAGTTAATTTTTGGTTACAAAATATGTTGAGCGGGGTTAGAAGGATTGAGTGAACTGCGTTATATCGGGTATATGGTGTAGAAATAGTCAATAATCTCCCCCATCTCATTCCAACATCTTTGATCAGGTCGTGATTATTTGCTTCCAGCATAGACGAGCACGGCCTGTACGACGTGCCCTCGATAGTGGAGCTGGTGCTGAAGGTGTCCGGCGCGCCCGCGCTGCACTACATCGGCTACTCCATGGGCGCCACCACCTACATGATGATGTGCGACCGCAGGCCCGACCTGGCCACCAAGATCCTGTCCTTCGTGGGGCTGGCGCCGGCCGTGCACATGGCCAACCTCAAGCCGTTGGCCCAGATAGTCTTCGGGCTGCAGTTGCCGGTAAGCAAATTTTTGAAAAACCAAACTCGGAAACAGTGAAGAGACTAATTGTCAAGTGGTCGACATTTTTACTGATAGTATAACTGTATAGAACAAAATTGAAACAATTCTTTACGTCTCAACTAAATTGTAATGGATAAATATTTTTTTTCCTGTTTAAACTTCTCTTTTTAATTTACACAAATCTAAGTACTTGAGTCTTTTTAACTGCATATCTGTCTTGTGTGATTTTTTATTTAATTTATATTTTGTAAAAGCCCATAAGGGAGTTAAATTAATAAATAAATAAATTGCCAACCAAAGAACATACCTATTCAAATTCTATAGTTTACTCACACACGCAAAATAATATACACCAATCACTGCAAGTAGAGAATTTATAATTTTAAACAGCTAACCTTCAAGAAACTTATTAGAACTTTAAAAGTGGATAGCGACAGTCTGCAAGCAAACGCTGAATACATGTTGGGAAAGGGACTTTGAGCTCTGCTAGATCCAGAAGGAGAGATTGGGTGCCGATACTTATGGGGCAGTTGAAAAATATGTTGTTCAGGACCTCCTCCTGTCGGCATTCACACATTGGAGAATCAAGGACATGGATGGAACAAGACGAGAGCGAATAGAGCAATGGCCGAGACGATTCCTGCAAATCATCGATGTGTCTCTCTTATCAGAAGATATCTATATATTTTTTTATGGTTATTTTTTAATCATAAATATAATTTCCAACGATTTTTATAACTGTCTTCCACCTTTCTACGAGACATTTATTCCATTAAAGTAAAATTTCTGTGACTGATGCAAAAAATGCATCAAGGGATGTTTTAAACTGCGCTATTATACACAATGTTTGTCATTTATAATTTGTTATAGTGACTTGAATAAATAATAGTCGGTAGGATCTTAAAAATAAGTTGGGTGCTTAGTAACATCCTTATTTAATTCCTTGAGCTGAAGTTAGATCACCATCGCAATATATGTTCGCGCGTTGTCTTGCTGAAAATCTACCCCCATTCGATTTGTCCATCCATTTTTTAAGTGCGATTTAATTTGAAAATTGTTCACAATACCGGTAAGCTGTAATTAATTGGTGGTGGTTTAGAAGCTACTAATAAACAATAGTCCTGCAAGCCCACCAAACACAAAGCATAACTTTTTTAATGCATTTCGGCTTAAGTAATCGGAGTGGCTATCCCAGGTGTTTGTTTTCCTTTTCATTTTTAAAATGAGCGCAATAAGTAAAACAAAATGGTAAAGGTTATTCTTCATCCGAAAGAAAATTGTCTGCTCTACAAGATAAGTGGTAGCTTTTGGGTTACATTAATTATTTTATTTAATTACAGGCCTTCAAAATAAATTATCGAGTAGACAAAAGTGAACACTTTATATTTGAATAGCGATTTATGAGAGTCAAAGCAAGATGATTTTTATAAACTTGTAGAACGTCAGTAAGAAGTTGTAAATAATAAAGGAGAATGCATTTTTTGTTGTTGTGTTTTCTCTCCACGGAAGAACTGGCTTGACCAGATAAATCAAATATCAGAGGATAGCTCTGTTAGAAGCTTCAACAACCGAAGAATATGTATGAAAGTGGATGAAGTAAAAATGGTGTGCCAGGATAGAAGAGTGTGACGTTCTATTCTTTCTGCCTACCCCTCTGGAAACGTCTTGATGGTTAGTTAGCTAGTTACCGTTGAGGGGAAACATTTTAGGAAGCAAACCTTTTTTTAGAATCAAAACAGTGGTTTCTGTGAAATATAAACCGTGAGAACAAAGGGCGCGATACACATTAATTATGATAGGCCATTTTTCATCAGCCATTTTCTTTATGCAGAAACTGTTACGTTCGAGAGGCATCAACCCTCTGACGTTCGGTGGACAGTTCCAGCGAGAGCTCGCCAAGAGCCTGTGCAGTCCCAAGGTGCCCAGCGATGACATCTGCTTCACGATTGCCTTCTTCTTCATCGGAGATGACTACGATCAGGTTCAGTGGGTGAGAAATTTATTTGAATAAAATCAACTTTTTTATATACTTTTATTTATTTATATTAATACTAGCTGTGCCCGCAGCTTCGCCCGCGTGGAATTTTGTTTGAGACTATAAAGAGTATCAGTGAAAAATCTATATAACCTAAACTACCCGTCCAAAAAATGTTACGTAATAAGTAATTTTTATCTACATAAAATCTTCCTGTCGATACGCAAAATTTATTTTGATAAGAATTTAACATTACCTTCTTAAATTACCCCCGACAGATTAAAATTAATTTTAAATACATGTTTAATTCATATTTTATCAATTTGTGAATTAACCTTAACATATAGATATATGCGGTCGTGGACTTTTTTGTAGACCTTTTTAATTTCTACAACTTCTCTATAGAAAGCATTCATTTATCTCTTTTTGTCTGCAGCATCTCGTTACTTTGAGTTTGACTCACTTTTGTTTTGAAGATGATGATGATGATGTGATGGAGATAACAAGCAGCAACTGCAATTTGTTACGCACGAGACAATTGACGATGATAAAGATTATGATGCCGCTGTGTCACGCACAACGCAGTTGATGATGATGATTATTATAATGACACGCACATATATTAATGTTTATTCCATTTATATGATCCACGGGATCTGCACTAGTATTTTATTAAATTTTATAATGCACTAGATAGAAGGTTCTTTCTCCTGGACTTAAACGTGAATTATGTTTGTGATATTGGTGATGTTTATTTAAATAACTATAAGATCACACCCAAACTTGAATTACTCAATTAATGGTAACTACACGTGCGGTAATATTAATTACACTCGTGGATTATGTCGTCTATGTTTATCAATCATGAATATTTAATAAACTACCATTTTATATGAAGCAGCCAAGAAATTATCATCACACTAGACGCCATCATTTATACTTGTCTAGAAGCTTTCCGTTAGCATCGCATTAAGCGCGGGCCACAGAGGATCTGCGATAAGCTGTGGTCACCTTATTGGTTGAAATACTGAAATGGCGGTCGAATTCGCCCCTTTAACACTCCGAGGCCACTCGTACGGTAGAATCGTAGATTAGAATCGTTTCATAACAACACATGGAAACAGTAATTACTAATTTGTCCAAAAGATGGTATCCAAGGTATATTTCAACTCCCTAAAGAGACATCCATTTTTACTGCTGAGTGCTTGGCAATCCGAGAAGCGCTAAAATCATGTAAACCAAAACAATCAAAGAAGTGCCTTATTCTTTCAGATTCCTTAAGTTCTCTGCTCAAAATTAAATCCAGCCCCTTTCGGCACCCTGATGATCAGATCTGCATGGAAATTCGGAGTATAATTCACGACCTTTCCTTGGATAAATTTGAAATTGTTTTGGCTTGGATTCCGAGTCATGTAGGCATCCCTGGTAATGAAATGGTAGACTCGCTGGCTAAAAATGCAATCTCACAGGGGGATGCCACATTTTCCACTATTCCAGTGAGCGATCTTTTCAATATTACAAGAAACGATGCCGCACTTCAGTGGCAGTCTCATTGGGACCTCACTAAAATGTCAAAAGGTCGACACTACGCCGCTATTCAGCCACTTATCCCATCTCGAACCTGGTTTCACAGGATCAGATTGAGCAAGAGGGAGACTTCAATGGTTTGCCGAATGCGTCTGGGTCATTGCTCTATCCGCTTACACCTTGCAAAAATTCATGTTCTTAACTCCTCAATCTGTGAGTGTGGACAAGAGGAGGAGGATTTGAACCACTTGTTTTTCAATTGCATTTTAAATGTCGGTACTCAGTCCCTACTCCAGGATCTTGCAGATCTTAATGTCCCTTTCCCTACAAATATCCAGCTCTTGCTTACAGACTGCCGACGGGAAGTATTGAAAGTGTTACTACGATTTTTAGAGAGTAATTGCATTGAGCTGTAATGTTTATGTCGATGACCTATTGACTAGTTTTTGGCAATAACATCCTTTTACTGGGTGACAAGCCATTAAATTAAAAAAAAAATATATATATATAATTTAAAAAAAAAAAAAAATGGCAAGTCCTCAAGCAGTTAATATATGCTGGTATTACAGGGCTAGAACTAATAAATTAAAAAAAATTAACTGTAGATAACTACATAAAATTTTTGAACTTACTATTTATGAATTATCTCCTCTCCAACACAATTCTTTTCACTTGTTTGTTGAAGAGTCTTAGATTATTTATTTCCTTTGTCACTAGAATGTCCACTATAGAATTCAACAGCTATATATAGAAAACCATGCCGTTCAGTATTTGATTTCGATATATCACTTATATTCTTTCGCTCTTTTGTAGCGCGAGTGTATGTCGCTATTTTGATACAAGGTGATGTTGATTTTTTTAATTTTTTTTTTTTATATATAAGATATTTTAGTTAATTAAAGTGTGATATTTGAAATAAGTGAAACATATCAATAGCTGTAACAATAAATATTTACCTCTCTAAGAAAGCAGAACTGCTCGTGTTTAGAGAGTTTGCTTGCAGAGAAATATGACCAAAATAATGTACACAATTCGGTGTACAACAGATGCGTTAGAAGTACAAATGAAATATTTAACTGAAGTAAATAAAATATATGAACTATAATAAATATATGTGAAGCAATAATGGAATATTCAGTAATAGACAATTTAAAGTAAGGAATGAAATAAAATAAATTAAATATAATGGAATCTAAATAGAAGTCATGATTTATAAAATAAATAACAAATGACAGATTTTCCAATAGGGGAGTTGATTTTGATTCTTTACTCATCAATTTATTTTCTTTGACTCATCGTAGCATATTTTCAATTGCAGGACATGGCGTCTACAGTATTCGCGAAATTTCAGCCAGCCACTGTAAAGGAAGTGGAACACTATTTTCAATTATCGATGACAGGTATTTTACACTATTAATTAATTAATTACAGAAACGATATTGTTGCATTTTAAAATGTATGAAGCCAGTTATACTGTATGAAAGATGGCCGGTAAATGGAAAGAAAATAATAATCAACACACTATTAACATCAGAAATTATTAATCTTGTAATATAAAATAATACCACGTTTAAACATAAAGAAACATAAATTCATTTACGCTTGAAATGCATACACTTTTGTGGCGCGTAGTTGGAAACATTCTGGTAACACGTCAGTTCAAGGAAAGATGTGCACTAGGAACTCCGCGCGGCTCGAACGAGAAAATATTCCAATTAATATAAATTAACTTTGTTAATTTTACACTCTTTCTTATTTCCAAAATTTCTAATTTATCAAATTATGATTCTGTATAATTTGTATGTAAAATTTGTAAACCCTTATTAATACATAAATAATAATAATTAAAATAGTAATTAATTTAAATAGTAATAATTATTCTGAATTTTCTAACCATCTTTTGGCTACGGGTCATTCTTTTGATATTAATAAGGGTTTACAAATTTTACATACAAATTATACAGAATCACAATTTGATAAATTAGAAATTTTGGAAATAAGAAAGAGTGTAAATAGTAAATTGAATATTATAAATAATCAGGTCCTTTTTGCAAATAGTTATCTTTTAAATTTATTTTCATGTTAATTAGGTACTTAATATTATCATTTTCCATATATAACTTTTGATCTATACTTCGATTTTTAAATATTATTTTTGTTTTCCTGATGAAGAAGCCATTGGCTTTGAAACATGTTGATTTTTTTCAATAAATAAGTGGTTTAAACAAAGTTAATTTATATTAATTATAATTATGTTACCACAAAATAAATTTGCTACATTTGAAGAAGAAGAAAATATTCCGTTTGGTTCGCATACTTTGGGTTAGATTTTAGAAAAAGATGTTCGAAACACATGCAAAGCTTTATTTGTTAATCCTGATTCTTACGCGAAATAGTTCTAGGCAACACGCACACAACACAACGACAAGCGCACTTTGATTATTTTGCGTGTGGACATAAAAGTGAATAACATGATTTTACTAAACATTTCAACGCTACAACGGATTACGAGGCCCAATGTTGCGAAATATATCACAAAAACATCCAGATTGAAGAAATCAAATAGGTCTATTTTGACCTCGACGCGAATCGAAGCCGATATGATAAATCAGTGTCATGCGCTATTAGAGCCGCTATTTGTACCAAAATATTTCATTTTTAAATCGAGATGCGTACACCTAATACGTATCACACCAATATTCTTACTATTTTCAAATTAACCAGAAATAAATAGGATGAAGCTCGAACCCTCGACCACTGGATCACTAGGCAAGCGTCTTAACTACTAGGCAAACAGACACGTAATTTACTTAGTAAATATAAAATAAACACTTATTTCTGTAGTTGTATTTATTGAAAACACTCCTGGCATTTAATATGTAGAGGCTCAGTAAGCAATTTAGTTTTTTAACAATATTTTTATATGTAGGTGTGTTCTAAGATCACAGTTACTGGATTTTATCCCCAGAGAGAAGATCAATTAATTAAGATACCAGCTGCGAAAATCTTTGTGTACTAGTTCATGTCTCTAGCATATTCCATTCAAATAAACAAAAGATTCGCAGATTTGAACATACCTATATAGCAGGGGCGTGCAGTGGGAACATCGCAGCATGACTTTTACGTACGTAACCAATTATTCGGAATACAACATATATTTCGTAAAATTTCTATCACAATTTTAATCACAACATTTATATTTTGATATATCATAAAAATCTGTTGCATAAATATCTGATATTTGTTTTTTTTCCAAAATATACTTTTACAAAAAAGTCATACATCAATGTTCCCACTGCGCGCGCCTGCTATATAGAACTTTCAAAAGTTAATAATGTGTGGATGTTTTCACGATGGAATTAGTGAACGTTGCATACAGGTTGTAACCCCTGGGCCATCATATAAACAGACTTCCACACGCGTTTCTCATATTCATAGCTTCGTCTCTGTGAGACTTCTACAATTTATTTTAATTAATTTAATTATAACTTAAGATAAATTATAGATGTGTCACAGAGACGAAGCCATTTATATGGGAAAGCATGTATGGAAGACTTTACTGGGCTTGCGATCTGTCTTGGCTGGGTTAAGTGATCACTTTACGACCTTACAACAACCCCACATATTGTAACTCATTTTACAAATTTGATGCAGCTTCCCTGTTGTCGTCTATGGTTGAAAATTTATAATTCCCATGAAATAGTTTATATTAATGTCGCCGATGGTAAATGAGACTTAAATTTTTATAAAAAAAATATTGTCAAATTAATAATTCCTACATATTATACCTGAGTTGCTTCTGATCAACAGACACCTTGAAGCAGTACGACCACGGCGAAGAGGAGAACATGATACGGTACGGGTCGAAAACGCCCCCCATCTACAATCTAAAGGCGAACAAGGCTCCAGTCGTTCTGTTCTACGGTAACAACGACAAACTAACGTCAGCAAACGTAAGTATGACAACGGGGAAAATGGCGCATCCAGCAATTATAATACATGTTTATTAATTACATACACTTGCAACCAATCAGCCGCTGTGATTTCGCACTTCAAATGTCATTAATCTGTAAAGATCTAAAAGACTGATCTTATCAATCATTCACTGACCCCCTATTAATATGACGAGCCTAACATGTCGTCATCGGGCGTGCAATACCGAGAACATGCGGATAAAATTTAAAATTAGAAAAAAATTAAAAAACTGAAAAAATATATTTTACAATTATAATTTAGATCAAACAAATGTTTTATCTAAATTACAACCACACAACCAACTAATTTCGGCTCAACCTTGAAGATAAAGTTGACAAAATATTAAGTAATTAAAAATATTTTTAAATTTTAATTAAAATTTTAACAATTTTGTCCCCAGAGAGATGATTAATTAATTCAAAATGTGATTTGATTGTAATTAATATAATAAGTTACGTTTAATATTGCCTGTAAACAAAATATATTTTTAATTAAATTAAATTTTCATTAATTAAGGATAAATTATAGAATTCTCACAGAGACGAAGTTAATTTATACATGAGAAAAGTGGATGGAAGTCTCTTATACGATGGCTCAGGGCTTACAACCCGTATGAGCTGGCTTAAGTGATCACTGTACACAATGCGACGTTCACCAATTTCATATAAAATATTGTTTAAAATATACGACTTCGTTAACGCTTTAGAGAAAATTTTCTTCAACTATCGCACGTAAGTAGGTATTTCGCTTAATATTTTGCTCGGTTTACACTTGCGCCGGCACCGCCGATCGCTACGGTTTGTCGCTAATATCGCACCGGTAGAAACGTCAAAACAAAATGAACCGTCGCGGTACCGGCCCCGCTTTTTAGAGGACTGTTTTTGTTGACTTTGATATAACTCTCCATTATTTTATCGTATCTTTAAAATTGACAGGGCCCGGTGACGTCCGCAATTTATTCGCTATTTTAAAATTTAAAGACACATTTTAAAAAACGATTCGCGACATTAACCTTATTTTTGACTTCGCGGTATTGCACGCCAAAAGACGACACTAACAATCAGTAGCACCAATCAAACTCACGGTTTAATCAGTCGAACACTAATCGCAACTAAACCATGTTCCACTGGTCCAATGGTACAGATCTATCGAGAGCAAACTTTCACAGATTCACCGGACAGCATCCTCGCTTTCATTTTTGCACCATCCATGACACGTCCTCATCTCTCACGTTCCAGGAAATCGGCAACATCGCCAGGGCATACAGACAGACTCGCACGCTGATGTATGTGAGAAAGGTGCCGTGGCGGAAGTTCAACCATTACGATTTCATACTGGCGAAGGACCTCCCCACGCTCATCAACAACGAAGTCGTTAAAGTGATCAGCGACATAACGCATGCAAATCGGACTAAGGACGTAATCGTTATTAACAAAAGACAGTTTAACAAACACGTGTGATTGTGACGTCAACTCAATACAGATTGACGATAAGTTACCAAAAATTTCAAGGAGGATCGATCTCATTATAAAAATATGCATTTATTTATATACGAGGTACTCGCAAAATGTTTATGTCACTACCATTTGGATAATCATATACAGGGTTATTTGTAAAACATTAATAACCTCGCAGGGCTATATTCCTGCCTTGATTATGAGTCGAAAATGTTCAAGCTATTATGACCTAATATCAATAGTTAAGGAGATATGCGACATCAAAGTTTGCATTTTTTTTTCAATATTTCTGATTTATTTTTTGCAAAACGTTGGACTATCATTACAGTAACTCATATCAATTACGAAAAATTAATTCGTTTCAATATAAGTTAAATAAAATGATAAAAACACCGAAAAACTCCAACTGGAATTCGAAGGTTTTTTTTTGTCTTGTACTAAAGGGAATGAATTTTTTATATTCGATACAAGTTACTGTAATGATATTCCAAACGTTTTACAAAAAATAAGTCAGAAATATTGTAAAAAAATGCAAATTTTGATGTCGCATATATCCTTAACTATTGATATTAGGTCATAATAGCTTGAACATTTTCGACTCATAATCAAGGCGGGAATATAGTCCTGCGAGGTTATTAATGTTTTACAAATAACCCTGTATAAGTCGATATTTTACTTATGGCACTGTACAGTCAAATGCTGACGAATCTGCTGCTAGTGTACACGTTTAAAGTACATATAATTGTTAAATGATTAATTTAATATAAATTATTCTATGGATAGAAAATAAAATAATATTAATAACGTGTATCAATAGACATCACATTCTTCAAGTGCCACGACCAAAAAATCGACCCGTAGTTCACAAGACTACTTATTAACAACTACAAAAAATAATTTAGAATTATTTAAATTATTAAAATAATTTAGTAAACTAAACAATAAAAAAACATTTAACGAAAAATATGTGACGACAAATACAAACAACCTAAATATAACCAATATGATGAAAGATAAATCGATGAGTTAAATGTATAAAATAACATAATTTATTGTATTTATCCAGATAATGCTGTTGACAAATATTAAAGTTCAAATTATATCTAAGATAATTTTTTTGTGTGTAGAAATAATGTGACGGGTATTGAACGCAGTTGTTATTCTGATGTTCCGTATTTTTAGGTAGCATTTGCCATAAATATATATATTATATATATATATATATATATATATATATATATATATAGAGTAGAAGCCAGCGACCGCCAGACTTAAATCTAAAATATTTTCTGCACATTTACACTACAGTAGATTTGGGTTCGGGGGATTTCGGCAGAAAACATGTAATACAGGCACAAAAAAGGATAAGTAAAACGTTTAAATATAATATTGTTAAATAGTGGCCCGAATAAAATATAAAAAATTCAGATTTTTTTAGTATAACGTAAATGAGATGATTATTTATAGAGGAGCTTCAAAACATCTGGCGGTAGAAATAACCCGCAAAAAGGGTCTGGCAATCATTAACATGAGTATAAAGTATAGTATCTCTGTCCCGTTAAACGTATTAAAAATCAGGTTTGCTATTTTTACGTTTAACATACACATTTTTATCTGCCAAAATCCCCCGAACTCAAATGTCATAATATCCAAACATTCTAACCTTCTACAGTAAACATCTACAAAAAATATTTTAGGTTTGATACTATAACGTTAGTCTGGTTGTCAGTGGTTCTTAGTGTAATATGATAAATGAAATAAATGATAATATTATGAATGATTGATAAAATGAAGCGAGACGCATGTCGATCGAGTGGCTGCGGGTTTCACGAGTCCTACTTTCACGAGAAGCGTTTGGCTTATTTTTAAAACAGTAAGAATATCGATGTGACACGATATGGATATTGAGGTCATATTGTGGCATAATATGAGTAGAGCATCTTTTAGAAAAAAATTAACTAGTAGTGTGTTTTTAAAAAACGACCTAATTTATTTATTTATGAAAATTAATGCTAATGGTATGTGTATATTTATATATTTATGTTTCTGAACAGGGGAAGTGTTTCAGGAAAGCGTCACAGAGAATATCATTAAAAGTACGACTTTTTTCCTAAGACTTATCTTAATATACTGAAATTTAAAATAAATTAAATTTTTATAAATATAATTATTGTTTTCTGCGGGTTAAGCGTTATTTTTAAATGTGACAGCTGTTTCGGCTTGCTAGGCCGTAATCAAACAGTATAAATAAGTCGATTATACCACGTATAATCGACCTTTTTGTAAGATTTATGTGGATAATAACATGTTTTCAGTGAAACCCTATATATATTAAGATTCTTTTTTCGCCTAGGCACTTATTAAAGATTCCCCCCCGGTTTATAAAATTCTATGTTACACTTAATTGTCGATATTTAATTTATTTTATCTATTAATCCATAAAAAAATATACATGTAGTTCTACAGACTAAACACAAAAATAAATAAATACTTTAAAATGTTTTTAAATAGCCATATGTTATATAAAACACTTTCCTGCCGAGGCGCCTGTGGAAGACAAATCGCTAGCGCAAATGTAATACAGATTGCAAATATATGTAGTAGATGGCGCATGCCATTAACCGATAATAAAATACTATGTTTCATACGATAATAAATATTTTCAGTTTTTTTCTTGATTTGATTAAAAAATGTAGCTTTAAAAGTTATTTTCTGTACCAATCAAATTTCTGGATAAGAGGCACCCACGGGTTAGCTAAGTTATAAGCATAATGTAATCATAAGTAGAACCATTAGAAGGCGACTTCTTATAAAATGCATGTTTCAGTGGTTCCCATTGCTTTTAGCATCGTGGAACTTTGTTCAAATTACAAATTTTCACGGTACACTGAAGCATGCGTACTTAGGAAACTTTAAATTAAAAATATATAGCTATTTTAATTTGAATATTATTTTTATTTAAACATTGTAATATACATAATATGAGCTCTTTATTAAATCTACTATAGTTTCGAGAGGAGCAGTCCCTCTCAACATCAGGTATAGCTAATAGGTTGTTAACTATAGCTGTTGATGACTTATTAATAACCTATTAGCTATACCTGCTGATGTGAGGGACAGCCTCTCTCGAAACTACAGTAATAATAAATAACTCATATTCGGCCGTATTCTGAAAAAAGCAATATTGGGATCTTAAGATTGTTATCCAAACACTTATTTATTATATGAGAATACAAAAAAATAAACGATACGCCGGCGTTTGTTTCTTTCAGTTTCTACTTGAGATAGAGGGAGACAACGCAACAATGCGAAGCCAGACATGACGATTTTCCGTCAAACGTCAAAATCAATAAATAAGAAAATAAAAAATAATATACATATATATATATATATATATATATATATAAAAAGAAACCTATGGGAAGGCCGCAAATGCTTCAGATTGTTTCAAAATAGGCGCACCAACTGTGTCGGTGAGTCTAGAAGGTTCCTATACATTTCTTGAAAGTTCTGTGAGGAGAATGTTCTAGAAGGTTCGCGAAAGTTCTATGACGATCCAAACAATGTACTAAAAATCTACGCGTGCGAAGTCTCAGTTAGTATATTGTACACGAGTGTCGCGTTGGACTCGTATATAATATATTTAATAATAATATATATTATATATATAATATAATGACAATGTTCCCATAATTTTGCATCAAGACGATGTGGGAGAAGAAATTAACAAGTGCATATGAAATACAGAATTGGTACAATTTCGTGTAATTTTAGTCGAAACACGAGGATTGTGAGGATACGTTTGCGATAGGTCAGACCAGACCGCCTCGATGAGAAGGCACCAGAGAAATCGCTTTTCTAAAAGCATTGCAAACATCGAACACCGCAAATAAAGATATTTAATTAGAGAGAAATATGTGAAAATATACAAATCTGCTTATTTGAGTACGACGAACACCGACGTATACCTACATCTCGTTAATTTTTTCACTTTTATTCTCGTCTCTTAAGCGTAAGGATAACAATCTTAAGATCCCAAATTTGCTGTTTTCGGAATACGGCCAAGTGTGTGTGTAGTACAAAGTTCAAATAAAAATTATTTATTAAATTAAAATGTTGCACCACGAAGTAACTGCGAAATCGTTCAATGATATGACATATCCAGCGTTTCACTTTTAAACATAGCGACTTGTATGTGGAAAAGTAATTGAATAAAATGATATTATATTATAGGAAAAACATTACGTACAGGTTTGTACAGTATAATATAAATAAAATAATTATTGTCATGATGCTTATTGGAATATAGATTGGACCCGGAGCGGCCGGACGCGCGCGCGCTCGCTCCGGTAAAAATAATTCATTTATATAGTATAGACCAGTGCAAAGTGCATTTTTTTGTGTATAAATGTGAAGAGTTTACGTGGTGACTGTAGGGGAACAAAAATCTGTTAAATATTTGTTATATGTCTCTACAAAACACGATAAATAAGCTTGTAGAAGTGACGCGCTACAACATGTAAACATAAACAGTGTGTGCATATAATACTATGTGTTACTGATCGCGTAGACGCGGAAAACGTTCAAGGTTCCGGATCAAAAATTATAGATACCAAAAAAGTGCTATAATTACTAATACTATGAAAGTGAATGTGGAACGGAACCAGCAAATTTCGATCTCGGGGGATGACACATTCCAGCGCCAAAGCAACCCTGTGCGCATCCTTTGCAACATCTGGTACACAGATGGACCAGGAGCACAGATGGACCGAGCAGAGCGAGCGGATGGACTGGACCAGGCGGATCAATGTGAAATAGACAATGTGTGAAAAGGACAATAGTTTTAAATGAAGTTAGGATCCTAGCCCGACGTGTGTTTCGGACCACTTTGAACTGGACTCTTATTATGTGTAATTTAGATTTAAGCTGTTTGTTTATTAGTGTTATGTGTATAAGGAAATTTATTATTATATGTAGTTTAGTTTGTGAATAATTTTTAGCCTACTGTTATGTGTACTTTAGATGTAAGCCAAGTATTGTGAGAAATGCAAGCGAGAGATGAGTGCTTGATGTGAGTTTTAGGTAATTAATTGTGGGAACTATGCCTATAGGTAGCGACAAGGCTAGCCACCTGTCATGCCGCAGTCCCCACGGTGGCGCAAAGAGGAGGATAGAATGCCGGATTGGTGTGTGGAATATTAGAGGAGGAATGGAAAGGAAGATGAATGAAATGTCTGAGAGCATGAAGAGTAAATGTTTAGATGTACTATGTATAAGTGAGAGTATGAAGAAAGGAAGTGGAGAGATGGAACACAATGGTCTGCTCGTACTGTGGTCGGGAGTCCCAGAGGCAGACCGAGCATGCCAGGGTGTTGCAACGATGCTTTCTGAGCGAATGGTCGAATGTATGAAAGAATATGGGTTCATTAGTGCCAGGCTCATGTGGATCCGTTTCAAAATTGGGATCACTGGGGTATTTCTTATTGTAGGTTATGCCCCTGTAAACTCAGATAAAGACAAAGTGAAAGATAAGTTTTAGACGAGTGTAAGAGATGTCATAGACATGAAAAGCGACAGCGAAAGATTGATTTTGGGTGGAGATTTGAATGGGTGGGTTGGAACACGAAGAGATGGCTTCGAGTCTGCGCTTGGTATATTTGGGGATAGAAGGACGAATGGAAATGGCGATAGTTTGCTTGAA
This sequence comes from Agrypnia vestita, assembly GCA_016648135.1. Lineage (NCBI taxonomy): Eukaryota > Metazoa > Arthropoda > Insecta > Trichoptera > Phryganeidae > Agrypnia > Agrypnia vestita. Next base: position 61,588 of record JADDOH010010286.1, read on the forward strand.
GTATGTTTGGAGTGGAACCTTTTTGTATCCAATACTTTTTTTGAACACAAAGGAATCCACCAATATACGTGGGAAAGAGGAAATGAAAGGTCAATGATTGATTTCGTTGTAATTGACTCTAGATTGAGGTCCGCCACTGTTGACACCGGGGTGTTTCGGGGCGCTGAAATTGAAACGGATCACTTTCTTGTAGTATCAAGAGTGAATCTGTTTCATGGGTGGCGATCTAAGAAGAAAACAGTGGTAGCCCCGACTAGGGTCAAAATCGAAAGATTGCAAGAGAAGGATACCAGGGAAAAGTTTGAAAGGAAAACCGCTGAAAGGTTAAATGAGAAATGTATGGAAGAGCTCAATATTGATAGTGCATGGGAACACATCAAAAAGAGCCTGTATGAGTCAGCCAAGGAAGTGTGCGATGTGACTGTCCAAGGAAGGAAGAAAGGAGATGCATGGTGGGATGACGAGATTAGAGATCTTATAAATGAGAAGAAAAAAGCGTGGTGTAACCTCTTGGCAGCAAAGAATGGAGATGTGAATGGATATACGCTAGCAAAGGATTTATATATTGTATGTAAGAAAAAGGTAAAGCACGGAGTGAAAGAAAGAAAGGAGCGTTTGAGGAAGGACGAGGGACTTAAATTGACTCAGAACTTCCAAGAAAATATCAAGATCTTTTGGAAGGAAGTTAAAAAGTCTCGAAGTGGCACGAAAAGAGGTTGTGTGAATGCTATTATGTCTAAGAATGGAAAGATGCTTAGAAACGAAAATGAAATAAAAGATAGATGGAAGGAATTTTTTGAAGAAATGTATGAGAGTAATGGGAATGTGAGTGAGGACTCCTTTGAGGCGTCCAACGGATTTATGAATAGTGACGACAGTGTGAATGAAATAACTGTGGAAGAAATTAAAAGAGCATTGAAGCACATGAAGAATGGCAAGGCTGTGGGTTATGACAATGTTGCTGCCGAGTACATTAAGGGTGGTGGTCCAGTAATACTCACGTGGCTTCATAGACTCTTCAACCAATGTTTAGAAGGCAGCTACACTCCTAAGGATTGGAGAAGAGCTGTTATCATGCCTCTATACAAAGGAAAAGGGTCGCGAATGGACTGCGCGAATTATCGGGCCATTAGCCTATTGAGCTCTGTTGGCAAACTGTATGCGAGAATTTTGATAGAAAGAGTGAGGTTGACAACGAAAGAAAAAGTGTGGGATGTACAAGGAGCCTTCATGAGTGGAAGAGGATGCATGGACCAGATTTTCTCACTGCGCCAGATGACCGAAAAGTTTTTGGCAAAGAACCAAAAACTTTTTTGTGCCTTTGTGGATCTCCAAAAAGCGTATGACAGAGTGATAAGACTAAAGTTATGGAAGGTTTTGTCTGAATATGGGGTGAAGAGTAAACTCATACAGGCAATTGCATCCCTGTACGAAGGAAGTAGTGCTTGCGTGAGAATTAATGGGACATTCACATCATGGTTTGATATTACAAAAGGTGTCAAACAGGGATGCGTAATGTCACCATGGCTTTTAAACCTGTATATGGATAATTGTATGAAAGAACTGAAGGAACTAGAAGTTGGAGCGAAA
>JADDOH010010288.1:0-11574 GCA_016648135.1 Agrypnia vestita
TCATTTTAAAATAGTTCTGATTGAATTCTACATGTTTCATATTTATTAAATGAAGGCGCGAATTCTAAACGAAACACTAACATTGCTCAAAAACGGGACCCTATATTTATATATGCTTAAAATGAAACGCGAATTCCCGAATGATAGCATTTTATATAACTAAATGTAACGAAATCTTATATAGTTTATAAATAAGAAGACCCGGCCCCAGGCGGTTTATATATATTTTCAATATAACGAGGCCCCATAACATCTTTATAAGTATAATACAACCCCGGTCTAACGAAACAATGTACTAGAAGTTTTTATATGTTTGAATACATGATATACGGTTTTTTTTTATACACGTTTTTATACGCGAGATTTACGTCTTCGTACAGTACGAAGTACCCCAAATTATACAATCGCGAAGTTTACATCACTCCTAATGTATAACCAGAACTAATTGAAACATTTTTTCATAGTTTAAGTCCGCGAGGCAAATATCTTTCATAAAATATAAAATAACCAGAATCAAATTAAACATATTTTTTTACCTTATAGACTTTCCCCAACGCGCGTAATAATCCCGGCCACATGAAACGTTTTTATATGTTTTAATAGCGCGGGACCTATGTTTTCCTATATAATATAAGATAACCCGGGCCGAACGGAAGCAATTTTATATACTTTATAAAATAGTGAAACTTGTACTTCTGTAAAACCGTAAATAAACCCCGACCCCCACGAGATTATTTTATATAATTTTTTAGAATAATGAAATTTCATACCTCTGTAAAATTGTAAATAAACCCCGATTCTCACGGAATTACTCTATATAATTTTAAACGAAATGAAAATCTAGATTATTATGGGCTGAACCTGATACCCCGCGAGATCAGCTATATATTTTTCACTAAACGTATTTTAATCCCAGAATTTATTCGCTATAATTTTAACGGACTCTTACTATTAAACATAAACAAGAGAAATTATTAAAATAAACTAAATATTCTTTCGATAACTAAAATAAACCCGGTCTAATTGAAACATTTCATATAACGAAATATTATATGCCTTACAAATGTAAAAATTAAAATGAGACCTCGCGTATTTAGCAAAGATAGGTATTTTATAAGACTTATTTAAAATCGAATCTGTTAGTAACAACTCCCTTATCTTTTAACAACTTCCCGCGTGTTTAGCATAAAATAGGTATCTTTATAACGCACAGCTAGTTTCCATAGATCCGCCAATACTATACTTAGTAAAACGAAAAACAGCTAGTTTCCAGAGATCCGCCAATACTATACTTAGTAAAACGAAAATTTAACTAAATTTGAACTCTACCGTTTCCTGAAATTCTGCGAATATTATTCTGTGAACCTAGTAAGACGACAAAAATAATTACCTTTATAGAACATAGTGATTTCCGAAGTTCCGATATGCCAGATTAATTACCTTTATAAAATAAAATCAATCCCGTACTCTGAGTTAAAACTCTTTTGACAGGACCTCGCGTATTTAGCATAAGATAGGTATTTTTACAAGATTTATTAACAATTTCCCGCGTGTTTAGCATAAAATAGGTATCTTTATAACGCACAGCTAGTTTCCGGAGATCTGCAAATATCAGTTCTATATATGCCGGACTAATCAACTTAATAGGCGCAGTAATTTCCGAAGTTCTAATATGCCAAATTAATTACCCTTTATAAAATAAAATCAAACCCGTACCCCCCTTTTCTTTTAACGTGAGCAATGTCGAAGAGTATATTTACCCGTATGTCACTTTCACTTGAAGTTAAACTATAATTTTCACCCACTGAGACACTCTAAGTCGACGGTAATTATCACTCACGGTAATTATCACTCAAAAAAACAACCGACGCAGTTTTTGCGCTCTCGTAGACCGTCACCAACTGCCTGATTTCTGCTGTGTCTTGACATTTTAAACCCCCCCTAGCAGCCAAAGGTCCTAAGTCGTGTGTTTCCAGGATTTTCAATATCCTACTTTCCTTGAAACCAAAATCTTTGTTCCTAAGATTCAATTTGGCAAAAAAAAACCATATCTCCACTCGGATATGTCAGTTGATCCCACCTCCTGTTGCCGTCTCTATCTCCATCCCTGTGCCCGTTTGGGACGGACTTGGTGGCTTCAGACGGTTTGAACTCGCTTCACAAGCGCGATAATTAATTTTTAATATTTATTTTCTAAGTTCAGTCCATATTGTCGTTTGATCAACCGTAACCACAATCTATCGGGTACTCCCCTAATCATAGTTGATGTTTCTTCATTATCTACCATTATCATGTCCCGTTCTCCCGTATTTCCACTCGTCTTTATCGGAAATTTAACGTTTCTTGGCCGCTATATCATGGGATCAATTTCCATATATTCACCACGTGCACACTGCATACCTAGATATAACAATCATCCAAAGGTACTATACCTAATTTTAAATTAATTTTGGGCGATCTTTTCTCGTGAACCATCCAATGAATCCTGTCTTTTGGCCGCGACTCTCCGCGCACAGGGACGTATTAGCTCCCTCCGTTGCGGAATTTAAACATAATTTGTAACCATTTATTATTATTTTTATTGGCAGTAAGATTGATCCACAAAATAACTATGTTACATAGACAGTGAATATTCTCGAACAATATAATACTGGAAGAGTACTATTCGCTATAACACAATAAACTATTAATGTAAGTTAAATTAAATTTTTAAATTCAGTGGAAGATTTTTTAGGATCGTTTTGCTTTTAATTTTTTTCCCAAAACAAAATAAATAAATAAATAAATAAACACACAGATACACACTCACACAACCCACTATTGGACATGTTTTTATTATTCTTTTATCGATTGTATGTATGTGTTTTCGCGTAATTGGCCCAAAACTCTGTGCATCAATTATTGTCTTTTCTTCAAAGATTGATTAATTATATGGCTGTAAGAAACCCAATAAATGAAAACAAATAAAACAAATAAGTAAATAAACCTCCAGTGCCGCAGGCAAGGCGTCGGATTAATTCAGTGCTCATTCATTGCCAAGGCACTGGACGCCTCCGCTGATAACTATATACCGCTCACCATGTTCTTAGAGGTGTGTTGAAAGATTGCTAGTATCTGTCGAATCGGTCTCAAGTAGTTGTCTGTATTTGTACGTTTATCATTGTTACATGCTCTTGCTATATCCGTTCCACTTCACATTATTGTTCCTCCCGTCTTCGAATTTCTATCACACTATGTTCTCCTATGTTTTTGGTACTTATATGCTTGCTTTTTACTTGCATTTACTCCTATATATATTTGTTTCATTTATCCATCCATCTATAAGATCCCCATACGCTTTATCCTTTCATTTCATGTGTATATGAGCCGCAAATTCATATTATTTTATTTACAATATTCTTATCTAGATACACTTGTTCCAATTATGTTTTGTGGTTATTACTACCAAACCCGGCGAAATCTGAGCTAGAATAGCCAATCGTATACACGTTACCCGTCCTGTTGAAACTACGCTAACGTCGGACAGGTTTGTAGTGATTACATAGTTAATATATTGTATCTATATTCGAGTATATTATTTTCTTGTCGTGCCATTAATATGCTTACACGTTATCGTTATCTCTTTCCTAACTATATATACCGTCATTGCGCAATTACCTATCTGTTGTAAAAGCCTGAAGAGCGTTAGTCTACAGATAAATATAATAGAATTATAGTTAACTTTTCTATCTGCCTACGTTATCCGATTCCCGCGAAACGAAAATAAATCATTATCCGCTCAGTTAAGGTCACCCCTCTGGTACATCGTATACGTTTTAATCCGTGTTATTACAAATTATTTATGGGCGTTTTCCTCTCGCGATCCCCCGATTAGACCTGCCTTCCTTAGTTTTGCTCAATATTCTGCCTCTCTGTTGCACGGGGATCCACTCGAGATGAAGATATACGGCTCTCAAACGATTTCAAAACCCGAGCAAAAAAGTCAATAATTCAGAAACCTCGTGGAACTGTCAATATCATCGTCACCTTAGAGTAGACGTTAATCGGTTTTTTAACGGCCCTAAACGCAATAATCGCGACCCAAATCTACGAAAGCCGTGTTCAGTATTTTTTTTGGGAAGCACATGTGGACCGCTCGGACCGCGCCGATCGTCAACCATTTGTACCAAACGCGGCTTTACCACAAGATTAATATGTTTTATAAGAATTGAATATTAACTGCTCGTAACCTATATCCGATCAATCGCTACTAACTCCCTCCCAATACTAGCGTTTCATCATTCCCAAATTTTTGTAGCTCCAATACTACGGCCAGTTTAGCTCAATTTTTCCCCGCGTAGCATTTAAATCATCTTAGAGTTCAAAATAAAAATACTAAAAAAAAAAAAAAATCTATAGAAACAGGTGATTCATCACAGGGTCCACACCTGACCGTTTCACTTTTGACGAAGAGAATTCAGGTTCATAAATCTGGATTAACTTAAGTACCCACGTAAAAATTATATTAAATAGTTTAATAATAGTGTCAGGGCAAAATTCTTCGATTGTGCTCCAGATTCTGGATTATCTACTGAAATTTTTAAACCAATTATCACCACTCACCATGTTCTACCGGTGGTCCACCATAACCGTGAACTCTTCAATCAAAATACACACAAAATATATCCTCGTTAAATTCTTGACTCCCGCGTGAATCAAAACCCGTCTGGTGCGACCATTGAAAAAAAATTTGCTTCGCGGTAACTCAAACATACACACGTATCACGTGTCCACAGTTGTCTTGATGTCAAAACCAGATATTTCCAAAGATAATTGTCAAAAAAATAGTATTCCATTGTTCTGTACGGACAAAAACATGCTCGACGCCATTAAATTGCGATGTTGACTACGTATGCTGGAAAAATAAAAAAAAATATTTTTGAAATCTGATTTCCTTAGGACAACCTTTAAGTATATATGAATTTTCCACATAACTTCTTTTATATTTTATGTCGTACCAAAATTCACCACATTTCTTATATTCCAGAGAGTTCCCATGAACCTTTCCTTCTCTGGAAGAATCCGGATCCCTTGTGGGAGCTTATATAAAAAAAAAACGATAGAATTATTTTTCTTTTCGTAAAAAAATACGTCTACCTGTGTACTTCACAGTCTTTAAAGCGTAATAAAGGACAAGGTTTATTAGTAAAGTCGAAGGTTTAAGGCTTTAGTTTAAAACAAAAATGTCTGTTGAGAACCCCTCGCGGATGGGCCGTTTCCGTCCCATAACTACCCCCACTTAAGGGCGCCAATTTTTAATTCCACACAACAATGGACAGAATTAAACAGAGCCCGCAGTATTTTTTCGAAAGCGAAAATGCCCGTCCGAAATTACAATATTCGGTAGCGCTTACGTGGGCAACCTTAATGAATACTAATTGAGGAAAATGGAATAAAACTCCTAGAAGTGAACTGAAAACCTGAATCCCAAAAAGCAATTTTATGTACTGGTCTAATTTGGATGCTGAATTTTTTATTTATTTTATCGGCGAACGTTTTCAATTAAAAAAATTACAATAATTACTTTTGCGTCCCGTTCTCTCAAAAAAAAAGTTTCAAATTTCACTTGTTTGATATTCCCGGGTACGTTAATAGAACCGTTAGTGACAGCCCAATGAACACAAAGGTGATCTCTCTGTGTTTCCAAAAAGTAGAGTACACAAAAACTGTATACCTTGTATTACACGGGTTTTTATAAATACGGACAGTGATATATATATATATATATATATATATACATAGACATGATTAACCAGCCATGAATGTTACAGCAATATGATAATTATGTTTATTGTATATTAATTTTATATACAGGGTGTTTCATAGTCAGTAGCAAAAACTTTACAGGTGATTCTTGCATTGATAAGGAGACGAAAATTTTCAAGCAACCATGGCCTAATATCAATAAAATGAGAATGAATTACAGAAGTCTCATAGAGACGAAACCTATTAGATACGTAATAATTCGAAAGAATATCATATATATGTTAAAAGTAATATTGCTAAAAAAAACACGACTTAAAAAAAATAAAATATAGAGGAATCATTACTAGTTACGAAAGCTTTGTATACTAACTTGTTTCTAGTTGAGACAATAGTAATATATTTAAGGTTCTTGACATATAATATATAGATGTGTGTATGTTCTCACGATGGGATTGGTGAAGGTCGCATTGTGTAGAGTGATCACTTAAGCCAGCTCATACGGGTTATAAGCCCTGAGCTATCTTATAAAAGACTTCCATCCACTTTTCTCATATATAAATAGCTTCGTCTCTGTGAGACTTCTACAATTTATCCTTAATTAATTAATCATCCCTCTGGGGACCAAATCCAGTAACTGTGTTCTTAGAACATACATTCATATAAAAATATTGTAAGAATTTATATAGGTATGTTTGATATTTTGTTGTTTGTATATTTTCTCACTTGTTTATAATATTTACGGATTTAACATATGACTGTTATGTAAATGTTATATTAAAAACAAATAAATTGAATTAAATGGCTGGCAGAAAAAACTTTACAGGTTATTTCCTGCCTTGATAATGAGTCTAAAATGTTCAAGCAACTATTACCAGTAGTAGTTATGGAGACATGCAATATCAAAGTTCGCAGTTTTTTAGAATATTTCTAACTTATTTTAATCAAAGAGCATAATTACGGTAACTTATATATTTATAATTATAAAAATGATAAAAACCTTGCAAAAATATGAAATAAATTCAGAATTTTTTTGAGTTTGTTCAAATCTTTCAGAACAGTGCTGGATTTATGTCACAGAGACATTATTAATCAATTAATGTATATTATAGATATACATTGTGTAAAGTGATCACTTAAGCCAACCATAAGATAGGTCATAAGTCCTATGTACACCCAAATGACTTCTATACCTACTTTCCCATAAGAAATACAGTTTCGTGTCTGTGAGATATCTATAATATACATTAAATGAAATAAATTATTTTTTCTTTTCACGCTCATCTAATGCGGTGTTTAAGTATTTTGTTTTTGTTTAAGTATTTAAGTATTTAAGTACTAAAATGATCCCTGTGTGCGTTTTGAATTATTCAACCACAGATTCGCAAACCGTTTCGAGGCCTCCCCCCGCCCGTTCAGGCGCCGCCAACCTAAGAGGCCATTCCGTGCTGGGCGTCGGTGGGGAGGAGGGGGCGAGATAAACGAAGGGCATTAGCATATTCAAATGTACTCCGGTTAATTGCGCGTCTTTAAGTACACACATCTCATCATCTGCAACCTAATTATGTCGGTGTGAATTTAACGTGTATGTATTTCTAATGTGATAATCCTTGTGTACTCTGCTATTTATATAGTGTAATAATTTTAATTCCCTTAGAAAATTTCGTCCAAGTTGGCAAGCATCGCTAAAAGACGGGACTTTCAAAGTTATTATGCCCATGTTCACGAATGAGATTTTCATCTCGAGATATTCTTTAAGACAGAGCTCAGAAGAAAATTTCAGATAGTGAGATGAGATATAAAAATGAGCGACATGAGCGTGACCCGACAAGTAGTCATTTGTCTTAAGATTTAGTTTAGTTTATTACTGAAGATAACGCAGTAAGCGTCGAAAACGTTATGATTAAAACTTTTTAAATTAATGTGTTATATTGAGAAGAAAACAACTTTGTATTTTTAATTTCTTAAAAATCTATATATTAATTACGCTAACCAACGTCGCCATCTCCGGATAATTTCTGTTGCCAGTTAAACAAAAACAAATGGCGAAATCATGTTTTGTTATAAGTACGAAAAAAAATTGTTCAGATTTTGGAATGGACAGCGTTTTTTAATATGATGGCAGAGTGTAAATTTGACAATTGACAAAGCATGTTCAAAATATTAATTTTGAAACTCCACTCTGACTTATTAATTGGTTAGAAATACTGAATAAATACTTTGTCTTAATTAAATCTAAACTACCCGTAAATAAAAATTGGTCGCGAAGCGGCTGACTTAGGCATAGGTAAACAATTGTGTTTGCCGCATAGTAAACACAATTGGTCGCGCAGCGGCCACCATTGGCCGCGAAGTGGCCACAATAGCAAAAATGGAAATTTTCCAGATATAATTGGCCGCGAAGCGGCTACAATAGTCACCCGCAGGGCCTAACAGTAAGGAATCGGCGATAGCCGATTGCCTTCCTGCTAGTATATATTATTTTTCAAAAATACCGGTCTAATGTGAGTAGAGAAATAAATGACTTATTAGTAATCTGACCATTGAATAGAATTTTTCACCAAAGAGCAGATGTAATATAAAATTATATTTTTAATTTAAATGTTGCAACATAAAGCTACTGCCAAATCATTCGGTGATAGCTGAATCTTTCTCCAGAGAAAAATCTCGACACGCTTACACGGTAAATCTAAACGGTTTATCTCAACTAAATCTCTGAGACTTATCGTGTTTCGTTCCATGGACGCGGGCCCTTAAAAACTTTTTTCTTGCAATGGGGGGGTAGATAGCAAACTGTAAATACACTGATAAAGAAAGGTAAAAGCATTGTGGCAAAATTCCAGGAACTCTAGGGCGACAAAGAAAAAACATGGACGGATGAAAAAAGGACTCCGCCAACAACACAGTTCTAAGACGTTCCTACGTCGAGTCGAAACTCAAGTCATATTAAGGGAGAATACCTACCTAGAAAGTTCGAAAGAATAGATTTTTAAATTTTTGCATTTTTTAGAGCTTGAGGTGTTAAGAATGCCTGGTGAAAATTTCAAGCAAAAATTTAAAAAAACTAACCCATTAAAACCAATTTTTTATTATACTCCCTTTCTTTGTAAAATATAACAACAATTAAAGACGAATTAAAACATATAACATAACCCTGAACTTACAGTAATTTAATATTTTTCTAACATGTCAGATGTTTTGAGATTTGATAAGACACTTTAAGCTTTCAAGATTAAATTCAAAAAACATTTGTCAGTCAATTTAGATTTTTGACATTCGTAGTGAAGTAGCTATTATGTATACCGATGGAGTAATTCAAATTTATATAATATTCCGCGACTTTATCGGGCCGCCGTTGATTTGATGAATTTTCTAATGATTCCAATTTGAAAAAAACAATAAAATTTCTAAAAATCCGAAATTATGCTATAATTATTAAATTTTTTTAACGAAAATTTGATAGATCTTCTTGATCGTCGCCACGAGTCTACCTGCCAAGTTTCAGCTCGTTTGGATCACGGAAAAAGGGTTAAAAATTGTTCCAAAGTTTTTTCGACGGCAAGCCGGCAAGCAAGCAGACGCCACGAGTTAAAAGAAAGGAAGTAATAATAACAAAGTTATAGCTGATAATAGTAGCATCCCTTTGTTGATAATAGTGGCACCCCACCACGCCACACGGCGCCTTGCCAGACACAGGTAGCTGCCAGTCGGGCTCTTTCATAATAGAAATGTTATACCTGTTTCTATTATATTTGTGAAGAGTGGTCGACGATATGGAAATTTCAAGCAAGGTGGAGGACCAATATTATGGACCTGGAATCAATGATTTTATGTAAGTTGAAAATTTTCCCGATTTATTCATTGCTCAATTTTTAAACGAGTTTTATTCGAAACAATGTTTTTATAATCAGTGACCAAAATATCTCGGCAACCACTGAACCGATCAACTTGAAATTTCTAGTGATTCTTCTATACATAATTATCTAGCCTTTTTTTTAGGATTTTTTTAAGTGGATTAGTTTTTTATGGGCCAAATAAACCCGAATATTTCCCTAAAAACTCTATTTTAAATTCTAACGCCCGCCATTTTGTCAAAAATCTATATATTCAAAAACCCTCAAGTCAAAGACTAAATTAAAGTGTAAATTTTGATTATCTTTTTGATTTTTTTATTCTGATGATTACAGATGAAATGGGAGTGGTTTGACCTTTTTTTAGTAGGCAAAACTCGAGAGTTTTCCGTCAATGTTGAATTTTTTTAATAAGAAAATTTAACATATTCTCAAAAGTATGTACTTTCACGTAGAAATGATATCAATACCGTAATTCACATATTTTTGCTTAAAAAGTTCACAAAAATTGCCTTTTTTCACGGTTCCTAGGTAGGTATTCCCCCTTAATCAAATTCAGTTTAGGTGGTTTAGTTATAATGGCAAATTATTAGACATTTTTTTAAAACATTTAAATATATATTGCAGATCGACGATGACGCAACGTTTTAGAAATAAAACATTTTATTTCTAAACAGTTGTAATTTTTTCAAGTATTTTAAAGATAAATTAAAACACAAATTACTTTGTTTTCACCACTATCATATATATTATATTAGATTAAAAAATCTACATGTTTCGAGAAGAATGTTCTCTTCCTCAGGATTATTGTGTACTGACGATCTTAAAAGTTGAAACAAGTAATTGTGTTACGGTGAAGGGGCGGTTGAGGGGGTAGGTGAGGGGAGGGGAGGGGTTCGAGGTGTTAATTATTATGGGTCATTTGAAATGTTAAGTGGAAAAATATTCAAAATAGGATTATGCAAACAAAGTAATTTGTGTTTTATTTTAATAATGATATCACCACAAAGTTCAAGCCTTCATACAGAAGAAGAAAAAATAATCTTCGAACAGTTATTTTAAAGAGTTTTTGCGAAAGGTAACTACCGTCCAAGTTGATAAAACCGGGCCTAAGGCAACAGAAATCTGGAATAGTGAAGCGAGTTATACATAATTTCCAGAGAATGTTTGGATTAAATTCAATTTCTGGTCTTCTCCTCACAACAGAGACAAGCATTCACTGAGTAATCTGTACAACTTCTACTTTGCTAATATCATAATTCGGTAATCCAAATTGATCTGCGCGCGACAGTGCTGCGGGGGATTACCATTTGGTATGCAAATTTGCGGATGTATCGTCTTACACACGCACACACGTGTGTCTAAACCAACACCAGTATCAGTAGTCGCGTGACGTCATGTTTGTGTTATGTTAATGGATTCCAATTTCCAAGTTATTGAATTATTTGAGGAGTTTCCAAGTGGCACACGACCGCGAGAGTTGTGACATGTCCCACTGCCAGGAGCCACAGTTCTCGTATAACAGTGACATGTACCACTACTAGGAGCCATAGTTCTCGTATAACAATGACAAGAATATTACGAAAACAATTAAGAATATTGCTGATGAATCATCTTTATAAGCGCAAGGAGTTGTGTTGGCTAATTTCCATGAGGAATTATTGTTAAAAAATGCTTTTTTTGAGAATTTTGTGCTAATCATGTTTTTAATAAATATATTATCAACCTTTCCGTTACTGTGCAAGTTGAAATAACACAAAATACAATTTAATTTGTAATAAATAGACTTTAACAAACAAAATTTATACTGTAAAGGATTCAAATTGTTCAATATATGGCCAGAAAATGTTAAATGCACAACATGTAAATTATTAGTTTAATATATAATCATGATCTGTAGATAATCTTATGTTATTTTACGTTTAAAGATGTTAATCACGATCAAAAAAAATGTTTTTTGCAACTAATGAAAAATAAAAAT